>JAQGAF010001967.1:0-26031 GCA_034687865.1 Kryphioiulus occultus
AATGTGACGATGCCGTATTAAGGGGGGGGGGTGTCCAAAAACTAAACTGGGGAAAACCCCGGACGTCATATGTGCACGGCCCACTACCAGCTTTTCCGTTTATTTCCTTTGGCAATTATAAATGAGGAATATTGTTGCCCTGGCAACTGTCAACAATCAATAATTTCTTCCATTGTCGTGCATGAGCAATGTTTTGAGTCTTGCGAAATAGTATTAGAATTTGAACAGACGTTTCTTGAATTGACGATAACATGGCCTTGATTGCAACTAGTGGAGAAAAGATGAAACTATTGTCTCCTATTGAATGGCATGAAAGTGTAAATAGGAAGTTTTACGACACTTATAAAGCCTCCAATGATGCTGAAAGGTTTGTGAAATAAGCCTAACTGGATTTTAATAGAGTTACAGTAAATGCATTGCATATTCAATTTTGCTTTAATTTTTAGGATTGTAACTGAATCTCGTCATTTGTGCAATCTCGTTTCTGCCAGAGTAAAGGATCATCAACATTTCACGACTCAGCATTTAAGGCTACGTGCGCAGGTTTTGTAACACCAAGTCCATAACATTGACTTTGTATTTTGAATTTGAAACGTTTCAAAATATCCAAATACTTTTCATGTTTAGAGCGTTCGTACTTTACAAGACCAGCTTGCACAAGCAATCAAAAATGTTATACATGAGACTGAGTTACTGTTTGATACCCACCACTGCTTAGAAAAAGCTTTGAAAGCTTTAACGGGGATAGACCACTTAAATTCTACCTGTATTGGATATAGAAATCAACGTCCTGTCCCAGATATGGTCAAAGATGCTGTCAGTAAGGGATTACAGAAGGTGGATCAGTTTTGACAATTCCATATTATGTTCAATATGTGCTGAATTTAGTTAGATAAGAATTTAGTGCATGCATAGGGCTTTTATTTGAATACTTAAAATTTTTTAAAACTTTCAGGAAAGAGCAACCTTAGAAAATTCCATGACCTTACTTTCCAAAATGCTGAAAACCACTGATCAACAAATTTGGTGCAGTACAATTCTTTTTGGAGCGTTTTATAAAACTGGTATATGATTATTCTGATGTTGTTTTGTTTCTTTAGTTCTAATAGGGAAATTAAGCGTTGTTTAGAGAGAGATTGGAGTAATAAAGTTGAACATTATGACGTGGAGGTAGCCAATGTGGAGTTAACACAGCACCCAAGTGAAGGACAATTTAGAGTAGGCTGTTTGGCTCCATATCGGAAGTAGGAAGTATTCTGGTTTTACTACTGGACAGTATTCGAACTAACAAGACTACTTTTATAATTGTGTATGCTTGTGTATTCATTCTCATTTGCGTTGGATTTCATTTCAGTTTTACTAATGAAAACGCATGGAATGAGACATCACATTCTAACCTGTGCAATAGCAGAAAGGAAATGGAGATCTCGGAGCAATTGCGAATAACAATCCGCAGATTCCTTTCAGAGATGTCCAAAGATTTAATTGAAGGCAATGCTACCATTAACAGTAACCTCAGGGCTCGAATTAATGAACTTGAAACCAGTAAAGGGCAATTTATAAATTACCGTGATAAGGTGAGACACATTCTTCTAACTTGTCATAGCATATTTTCATGTATGTTGCTTGGGGCCACATTTGTAGTTGAAGTTGTATGTTGGGATAATTTCAATATTGCGTGTGACCAAGCAAAGTAATCGTAATTCTCACTGTTGACATTAAAACAGGTGCTCGAAGAAAGGTTTCGAATAGAAAATGCAGTACAAAATTTGAAACGACAAAGAAATGAGCAAGATTCGCCTATGAAAGTTGCTCAGTCTCGGCTTTACAATCGGATGACTCGGCCCCCTCAAGAAGCCTTTGAAGATTCAGCCCATTACAGGTACTGCATTAGAAATATATTCTGCTCGTTGCAATCATAAAATCCCATTTCTGATATGTAAAATTAATTATTTGAAAAATTATTGCATGCTTAATTCTGTTCGCATTTTTACTTTTGCATTTGTCCATTTTTATGCATCTGGGACCTGTTGCACATTTTTGGGGTGTTTGAGCAATCTCAGTACCTCAATTTTTCAATTGACAGGCTGAAAATCGAAGTGGAAATGTTGAACGAATCCATGAAATCAATTGGGATTAACAAGGAGGAAGCTGAATGTTCCCGGTCGAACCTTTTATCTCTGCGTAGGCAGTTGGACAAGGATATTGCCTTAAAAGAACGAAGCATCTTTATCGATAAGAAAAAATGTCTGCCACTAAGACGTCTTTTTCCAGATAGTGTCAGACTAGCTGGATTTTAGGGTAGGAAGGTTAACCGGTTAGCGCAGCCTGACAGTTTATGCATAGAGTGATGGAACACTACACTTATTCTGCTTTTATTGCATTATGTGTTCGTGAATTGTAATTGTGCTTGAACAGAAGAAAATTAGTGAGTGAAAAACACAGATGTATACTAGGTTGATTGTTTTGTAATTATGAAAACAATAAAAACTTTTCAGAGGGAATTTTTGTAAGTTTCGTTTTTCTACATGTAGTAATATTTATGCATAACCTGATGGTTTTGCAAAATGCAAATGCAAAATTTAAGTGACCGTGTAATCTACTCAGGATAAAGTGAAGTATTTTTAAAACATGTCGACTTTTAATATTAAAGTTAGGAAATCATTTGCAAGTTTACAAAATTCAATGCGAAATTATTTTGCAGCCACCCTGTACAGTGCGTCCAGGACCCTGGTACGTCAGAGTATAGGGGTCGCGTCAGTCGTTTACGTTTTAGTTACGTATTCAGACGTTCTGTGGTTTTGACGTTTTCAGAAGCAGTGTTTAGGGTTCCTCAGTGAAGCGAAGTTATTTCTACTTCGCAGAGAGGTATTTTGTATCCTATATAACAAGTCAACTAAAGACAGATTACTCAGCGATATCATGGTAAGTTAGTTGCGGGAAAGATGTTTTAAATTCGTTTAAAAGCGGGATTTTCGCTAGGCCTAATAAGGGATAAGGGACCACGTGCGAATGAGGCCGAATTAATGTTTTAATATCCAACATTTGTTTCCATTAGACTGAAGAAGTTAATCGTAAAGCATATCCTTTAGCTGATGCCCCGTTAACGACGAAGATCTTAAATCTTGTGCAACAGGCTGCAAATTATAAGCAAATAAAGAAAGGAGCCAATGAAGGTAAAGTAAAACGTACATGTGAAATTCGAAACCAGGATAGACTACCGTTATTGCAGCTAGATCAGAATTTTTCGTATTCTTGTACGTATCAGATAAAATGCCAAAGCGCCAATTGTTTTACTAAATGTGCTTGTAAATTTCAAAAGAAAAAGTCCACGTGGTCGCTTTATAAAAGTCTAATAAAATGACAAATTTTCTTATTTTTAGCAACGAAAACACTGAATCGGGGATTGTCAGAATTCATCATCATGACAGCAGATGCTGAACCCCTTGAAATTTTGCTTCATTTGCCCTTGCTTTGTGAGGATAAGGTAAGCTATAGTCGAACGATTCTTGCATGGTTACCTTTAATCCAATACCAAAGGACGAGAATGCGTTTTAACGGGAAGTTCCCCTCCCACCCCTGCCATGATACAAAATTGAAAAATTGAAAAAAATAAATGGTCGTGGGCGCCCTCTATTGACAATATTGGGCAACTCGAATTATCTTTTTTATTAATTAATCAAAGGGCATTTATTCATTAAAGTTGAATTGTCGCCTCCAGAAGTAACCAGACTATCAAGCAAAATTATTATCACGACGATTTATTCATTATTCGCAGAGATGTTATGTATACAATTTTTCAATTTTTTATCATGGCAGGGGTGAGAGGGGAACTTCCTGTTAAGCATCTAAAAAAATTCTGTAAAAAACAATCTAGAACGTTGCCATCAGACGCCATTTTTTGCCATGGATTTTTGACCATTTTCTACTAGTATTTGTATTTTTTTATATTTTTTCTTGAATTCAGTTGTCTGCCGATGCGCTATTCTTGGTCACCTGCAACGTGCTTGGCGTGTACAAATTATATTTGGACGAACTGCATCAGAGGAGGGGATTTTTAAATCACAGGCTGTGCATCAAATCACAGATCGCGTTTAGAGACGACAAGAAAAGGGAGGTGGGTACATGTAGTCAGATAAAATTCCATAAATTGAGTTTTACCAGCTTTTGGAGAAAACTGAATTTTATTACTACATGGTCGATAGCCTCGTTGGCTATTCTGATAACACACAGGTAGTCAGTATAATAGGCCACGTAGTAAGTCTTCATGACTACAACTTTTGTTCATTTATGTTAAAAATGATCATCAAAAACGCCCTTATTTGGAGAATGAAGGTATAGCTTATTTGTACTGTTCTACATGTAGATGCAAATATGTTATAGCCCTCAGGGTACCCTATGATATGTAAAACGTAAAAAAGTCAGGGAAGATGGAACAACCTGGAAAAGTCAGGGAAATTTCATGGAAATTTCAAATTTTCATGCAAAAGTCAGGAAAATATATATCAGTGATAATTTCAGTCTTAAATTGACGTAATCTCAAATGATGAATTGAATTTGTTTGTGATGCTGCTCATAAGAGGGCGTCTCAGATTGCTGATTTCAGAAAGAACATTTAAGAGTTTCAATTTTTGAAGTGATAAATTATCAGTTATTGGTGAATTTTGTTTCGATTTTTTTCAGTAGACAACTTTTGATAAAGTCAGGAAAGTTGAAAATTTATTTGAATGGGAACCCTATTATATAGTTATGTAGTACATTATTTTTTTTACTTAATTGTTATGTTTTATATTTAAAAAGCTTTTTATAGGAGATGCACTAAAAATTGTTTTTGATCTGATTCTCAGGAAACGTTGTTATCTAGCATTTTGCCCACCTACATCGTGAAGCGAGTCAGCGACGACATTCGGGATGGGCTGAGGGAAATTCACGAATCGGACGACGAGCCCTCACCTACCAACCACAGAAGGGCCTTCAACGAACTTTACATTGAAAAACACCAGAACGTTAGGTTAGTCCTTGTTTGCCAAATCGCAAAATCCGAACACGCCTACTGAAAATTCAAATTTGTTCCAATTAAATTATTCTTTTAAAATGCTATGGGAAGACCCTTTTTCGATATGAGAAATGCGATATAATAATACAATTTTATTCTATTCCAATGGATAAAAAAGAACAGAAAAAGGTTTGGAAAAGTCAACCAAAAGTCAAAACAATTAATAAAACTTGGAAACCCACACATTAAAATGAGAATAATAGAATGAGATTAATCTGCGCTATAGTGTGATATAGTAAAACTCATCGCATTAATTGCAATTAAGTTTGACATAATCAGTTGATGTTTATTTGTATAAACATTTTTCATAATTTTAGAGAACTAACATCGCGAAAATGGTTTTTACTTTACCTTCAACAGTTTTCACTATTAAAGCTTTGCGGTACTATTTGGCATTATTTTAGCATGCTATTTGCTGATATTGTGAACTCTGTGCAGCTGACATCGACCCTGTCAGCCAAGGATCTGGTGAGTGCTCTGGACGAGCTCTTCGGCAACTTCGACGACATCGCTAAAGTGAGTGTTTGACGAATTTGTCAGCCAGATTCTGGCATTATTTATTTATCGAAAAATATTAGTTTTGAAACGCATTTTAAATGCGTTTTTAATTTAGGAAAATGGATGCGAAAGACTAAGAATTTTGGGCGACTGCTACATAGCTGTTTCAGGAGTTCCCAATTCCAACGAACTGCATGGTAAAAATTGCGTCAACATGGGATTGGAAATGATTAAATACATAAGGTGAGCATTTTTTTTTTCTGAAAATATTACGTTTTCTGCTGCTGGAAACAAAGTCTTCAAAAATCACAAGTAGATTTGGCATTGTTGATGCTAAAGAGCTCAAATAGTTATGATGAAGTTGGGACGAATTTAAGTTTTGGGTAATTTTAAATGAGTTTTTGTATGAATGATGTCAACATTGTTGACTTTACTTGTTTTGATAAAGATCTCATGCTTTTTTGTGTTTGTTGATTAATTGGGAAGCATAAACAAAAAGCAAGCGGGGAAAAGTTAAAAATGTATGGCTTGAAAAGTTTACTTCAATTTTTTGTCAGGTACTTTCGAGAGGAAACGAGGCTGAACATTGACATGAGGATCGGGATCCACAGCGGCAAGGTCATGAGCGGCATTTTGGGCATACGGAAGTGGGAATACAACATATGGTCGAGCGACGTGGTGCGTAAAACACGACCGATCTTATGTACAAAAACAAACCTCTGAATTTTAACTACGCGAAAATAATGCAAGGTCAGTTTTTTCGTCCAAACAGGAAATCACGCATCTGATGGAACAGACTGGAAAAGCAGGGTAAAAAATCAATCAATTTTAAATGCTTGCTTTAAATCGAAGGACCTTCTCGTTGTATTTCATTTTATTTATTTATTTTTTATTTCTCCCAAAAATCCAGCCGGGTTCACATCTCTCACCAGACGAAGCGCATCCTGGGCGACACCTTCATGTTCGAGGAAAACGAGCTCTGCCGAGAAGACGAGTTTCTGCGCAAGCACGGTGTTCGAAGCTACTTCGTAGTCTCCAAGCAAGACTTCAAGAACTCGGTGGACATGGTAGGTTGCAAAAATCTCAAGATTGAGGAAAAAATTCGATCCGGGCAGAACTTCGATCATTTGACAGCTCGACTTTTTCCAGGGTTACGTTAGCGACGCCTCTGAACTGACCGAACACCGGTTCCAACCCAAGAAAAGACCCCCGAGGAAGTCCTCGCTGGCGCATTTGACCAATGGGGGATCCGTCATCGTTGGCCACAGAGTGAGTTCAGGGTGCCCGGGGAAAGGTCTCAGCTGGTGAAATTGTTTGGGAAATTAACAGCGTTTCTGTTTGATTCGCAGCGTGGTTCATCATTTTCGACCGAGTCGCCATCGCGGTCGTTTTCGATGAGCACGTTAAATCGGGGGCGTTCGTCGGAAAGGTAATTCCGGATCAGTTTTGGACAAATTTACTTATTGTCACAGTGGCACACTCTTAATTCGAGGTTTGGGGCCATCCATATAGGACGTCTGGGAATTTTCGTGGTTTTTAGAAACCCCTTTCCCCTTGTTCGCTATTGTTCGGTTTTCTCATTACCCCCCTCCCCCGTGCCGTGTCCGATTCATAAAAATGATTTCACATTGTACAAAATATATACATAATATTAATTTCAATTAAATTTCCCTAACTTTACCAGGTTTTCCAGACATTAAAATACCCAGATCAGAAGGGAAATGAATATCTAACTTCCAATGCTATACGGCGAAAATTTTAGAAAGTCTACATCACAAAATGATGGATTTTAGCCCACAATTTTTTAGAAGGCAATATTAATAATTAAAGGAATGCCGATGGCGAAATTTTTGAAAAATTACAGGAAAAAATGTTTTTTTTTTGTCTATTTATATTAATAACGATGCAATCGTCTTTGGAAATTTAAAATTTTTTTCATGATGAAAACGATGTAGGTAATCTTTTTTTGTTTCAGATGTTTCAGTATCGAAGTTGCATTTTCTGTTTGTTCCTAGTTATAATTCTGAGAAATCCGCACAAAAATGATTGGCCTAATAATCAGTTAGACCATTCTCCAAAAATTCAGCATTTGCGATTTAAGTTCTTCTAAAAATTTTGCCCGTGGCACTCCTAAATTAATTTTCCATATACAAATTTGAAAAGTAGCCAACTACCGCATTTATTATTTATTGACGCCGTAGGCTAATTTTTTAACAAAAATCAGCAGACGTAAAGGATTTTGGGTGTATTTTAATGGCGATTTTAAAATAATGTTAGGAAATAGTAATGATAATGAAAAAGTCATAGGCAAAATTTTTATAAAAAGTATATCACAAATACACTCTTCTAATCCAGAAGAGCGGCGATCCCGACGTCCACTTTCCTTGAACCCCCCTCCCCCTTGCCCGGACGCCCTTTATGGATGGCCCCTTTGTGGTAATTTCATGCTGCCGGTTTTTTTTCTTTCCCTTGGCTTCACGACATCAGGAACCTCAGCTTGAACAGCGAAGTCCGAATCACGATGGAAGAAGAGATCAACAAAATGGCCCTTAGCAAGAAACAGTAAGATTAAACTCGCTGCATACTTTATCGCCTCTTCGGAAGCTGACTCCTTAATGCCCTTCCACTTTCAGGCAGTTCTGCGCGCCCAACGCCCTGGTCAACCCGGTCTTGCTGACTTTCCGCGACGAGGACAAGACCTATGAGCTGAAGTACCTGACAGAGCTGGACCCGCTCTTCAAGTACTACCTGCTGCCGGAGCTCCTCGTCTTCGTGGCTCTTTTCGCCATCAACAGTTTGGCCACCATGTCCAACAGTCCTTACTCCTTCGTGCCCTACGTAGCCCTCCTGATGCCCGTCATGGCCATCGAGTACTCCGCATGGCACGACTACGTGGTCAATTCCCTCAGGAAGGACCCAGCCTCCCTAAGCCTGGACCACACGCAGACGGACTCCATGGGCGAGCGACGGGGGCGGCTGAACTCCGTGCTCATTTCGTGGTCAAGGCAGCTAGTGTCTAGTCTGAGGACCCGGGTCTTCATCTGGGTCCTCGTAGCCGCCATCCTCTCCTTCCTCGTGCTGTTCAATATGGTGAGATGGTTGTTGACGTGAGGATGCGGAAGCTGCGCGATTATACTTGTGACTACATGGTGACTACCAAACTGGAAAACTCAGGGAATTTTGAACTGAAACCTGGATCTAAATTGAATTGTTATTATTATTCCTGAAAAACGTTTTAAAGTCTTCGAGAGATTGCGCCTAAAATCCGTTATTTCTGTTGATTTTTCATTCAAGTTTCGTCTAAGATGTGATATTCTGTCAATATTAATATTTCTGAAATTTTCAAAATGGATTAGAACTGCTTTATTGGGGAGATTGCGCCTAAATCCTTTATTTCTGGTGATTTTTTAATCAAGTTTCGACTATGAAGTTATATTCTATCAATATTAATCTTTCTGAAATTTTCAAAATGGCCTACAACTGCATTAGTGGTGATCTAGATTTATAAAAAAATACCTCAAAAATTTCTTATATTAGTATTATTTACAAAAAAATCATTATTTCTTATAGAGTTTTTCGAAGAAATGTTCGTAAAATCCATCATTGGGATATGTTGTTTGTAGTCACCATTGATGGGCTTGGGGTCTCAACCATGGGAGGGCCCAAAAGGGCCTTAAAGCGATTAAATAATTGCACAGAGGACACAACCAGATTCAGGACTAGCAAAACAAAACGATTCATATTACATACAATAAAGCTACATTAACCTCGTACTGATTTCGTTTATTGTCCTCTTTTTATCATTTGACAGTGTCTGTGCATGTTTTGGGATGGTATGGAGTGCAGGTCTGAACATGTGACCACCTGCATGCACATCACCGAGCAAAGGATCGAAAATCCCAGAGTGAGTGCATGCCCTTTCTTGATAGAAAATCAAGAAATTTAGTTGAGAAGTTCACTTTTATCATAATGGCCTTTGTCATTTTTCGATGAAATTTCAGTTTTACACATATAGCGTGGCCCTGGTGCTCTCTTCGATAGCAATCTTCTTGAGAATGCACTACCTGCTCAAGTTGACCCTGTATTTGACCCTGGTCATACCCTATCATCTTGTGCTCGTTTTCCTCAAGCACAAGTTCATCTATGAGAGCTTTGTGCCCGGAAACTGCATCGTGTGAGTTTTAGATGCAGAAACGCTGAAAATCCGCAACTCTTGTTTTTGTATTTTATTCAAAAATAATTAAGAGAGACTGAAATAAATTTCATAGAAAATGTTTTTTCAGCTATTCCTTCCCAGCCGATCACAGCATTTATGTCCTGATGGTCGCCCTCTGTCATCACCTGATGGATCGGCAAGTAAGTACATCTTGAATTCGACCAGTAGTAGATTTTGAGCGTGTTTTCGCGAAAATGATTTTTAGTTTTAGCTATACTGCATTTTTAAGACGTTCTTAGAAATATTAATATTCGAGATAACGCCATACTAGGCAATTTTTTTTAAAAAAAGTGATAAAAATAATCCAATTTTATTACGTTTTTTATGAAATCCAAAGCCCTTTTTACATTTTTCAAAATTTTCACACAAGTTAAGAACTTGAATGGAGTAAAATCCCTTAGTTTTGCGCTTGAGTTGCTGTTATTTTTCCCAATTTTTCACATTATTTCTCATTTTTCACCAATTGATTATTTTTTAGATTTTTCAAACAAGTTAAGAACTTGAATGCATTTTTTCACACAAGTTATTGTTATTTATTCGCAATTTATAACATTTTTTTCACATTTCTCAAACAAGTTATAAATTTTTAAATTTGTTTAAACTGGTCACATCTCTGTGCATATCTAAGGTTTCAAACCCTGATTTCGGTCATTTTGTTCCCACAGTTCGAATACCTTGCCCGGCTGGACTTCATCTGGAAATGCCAGCTGTCCGACAGGCGGGACGAGTCCGAGCTGACCAACATTGCCAACAAGTTCCTACTGAGGAACATCGTGCCGCAGCACGTCGCCGACCATTGGCTCAACAACATCAGTGACAGCAACAAGGTACGAACGCGGGGCCCTTGGGACTCAATGCTAAGGTCCCTCGACCGACGACCTCTGACCATGCGCTGTTTTTTTACATGTCCAGCCGTACTGCGAGGAGTACAAACACGTTGCCGTCATGTTCGCCAACGTTTCCAACTTCTCGGATTTCTACGAGGAGAACGAGGTGAACGAGGACGGTCTCAAGTGTCTCAAGTTGCTCAACGAGCTCGTTTGCGAGCTCGATAGCGTAAGAAAATCAGGTCCCAAAACCCACTCTTAGGACCATTGCACACCATAATATTTCTTTACTGTTTTATTCCAGCTTTTGACTTGGACCCAGTTCTCCCGAGTGGAGAAAATCAAAGTAATCTCAAGCACGTACATGGCTGCTGCAGGACTGAAGCCCAGCCGGTGCAACTCCAACCTGGGCATGGTACGGAACTGACATTCGGCCCCACCTTCCCTCACAGTTCACGATTTTATGCCTCAATTTTGCACCGTTGTCCCTAGGAGGACGATCTGGAACCGTTTGACGTGACCACGAACGTTGTGACCATGGTCAACCTGGCCTTCGAGATGTTCAGGGTCTTGGACAAGATCAACAAGAACGACTTGCAGGAGTTCCAGTTCCGAATAGGTAACCACTGAGTTGAACTGAATTGAAGGGCCCATTTGCGCAATGGTACGTATCATCCGGATTTAACCTCTGCTTTTCAGGAATTGACTGTGGGCCCCTGTCAGCGGGCATCGTCGGGGCCCAGAAGCCAATCTACGACGTGTGGGGCGACTGCGTCAACGTAGCGTCCCGGATGGAGAGCACAGGAGAGATGGGCAAGATCCAGGTAAGGGCACCTGTACTCTTAGCAGAGTACAAAGTGCAAAGGGAGAAGAAACACGAAGAAAATAGTAAAGTCTTCTGTTTAGGTCACCGAGGAAACTGCTGGCATCCTGCAGCAAGCAGGCTTTAAGTGCGAAAGCAGAGGTGAGACCTACGTGAAGGGCAAAGGGCACCTGAGGACTTACTTCGTGACTGAGGCACCCCATAACTCGGGCAGCTACGATATATTATACACGGAGGTGTACGAGGATGCCTCGACATATATGTGAGCCATGAGGCTTGGTTCCGAACGAACCAAGCAAGGTGGGCCCCAGGGGTCCAAAGTGTTGCTAGGCACCACGATGGGCCCAAGGGTCCTGGAACTTGTGTACCGTTCCTTATTCCATACATTACACAGTGGAGTTTGCCCTCCTTGGAAAACTCCACAGCACATGTAACTACGGTATTTCGACGTTTAGGTCCCTTGAACAACACCAGGGCCCTAGATACCGATCAGTTCCAGGTGAGCCAATCATAGATTTCAATAATGCCCCAAATAAAATGGCGTCTCGCAAGCAGACGAATGATCCTCCGTTTACAATACGTCCTGTTCCTGAGCCCCCTGCTTATTTATTTACTTTTATTACCCCCGCGTCCTGCTGGGAGTGTCTGTGATAAGTGTTAGGTTTGGTAAAATAAATTTACAATTTTGTTATCTGTAAATGAAAATTTTACATATTCGATTTTCCCAATAGAATAACGTGACTGGGGATTTCTTGAGTGAAAATGGGGATTTTGGGCAGTGGTGCTCTGCAGGGCCAGCTACGTGGTCGCACCGCCAACATTCTTTCCGCCGAAAATGGAATACAGAGTTTTGCGTAGCTAATTTGAGTTAGTCAGAACGTAGTTATTTAGCTAATTTACGCGTTTATTTTAGAGTAAAATCAAGTAAAAAGTGTCCAGTGAGTGTAAGATAGGTTTGGGCATCGCAATGGATTCCTGGATCGTTGATTTTTGGGCGAATTTCGGGCTGAAAGCGAGCGAGAATGGCATTTTGCTATTTGCATCTTGGGATCGAGTTACAGGTAAATAAATCATTTAAATTTATGCTCATTATAATTGTTACAATTTAACAATTAGATACAGGACCAGATCTGGTATTCCTGTCTAATACACTGTAATGTATAGTTGTGTTACTTAATTGGGCAGGCCTATCTGCCAACTTTGATTATTTTCATACAGTATATCACATGCAAACACACGACAAGTACGTGTAAAGTGCTGCTACGGGGACTGCAAGAATTTGCAAAATACACTAAAATTGCCTTTGGCTACCAGGAATTTGGTGACTTTGATGTTAGGCTGATATTATCCATCGATTTCCCCCCTAACAATGGTGTCGGTTAAATATGTCAAAGTTCAGTACTCTTTCAGCGCCAAATTGCGTGCACATTTACACTGGTACTAATAAAGGAAACATTCATGTATTATGCTATATCATAAAGTCACGATTTTCGGAGTCACTAACTGAACTGATGTCATCAAAAATGACTGAAACATTTTCAAATTGGATGAAATTTGTATCAATATTTGATCAAAAATGATGGATTTTAGTCATGTGGTGAAATTTGTTGCAATTTAGACTGGATCACATACACGTACTGTATAATGAAGCTTATCCAAAATTTTCAATTTTAAAAATAATTCAGTATAGTCTATTTAGTTGCCATCATGATATCGTCATCATGTGGTCAACCTTCTCTCCCTCCAAATAATGAGAGTATGTGGCATGATATTTAAACGACCCCTTACTTACAGAGCCAAAAATAGTTTTAACATTTATATTTTTAACACTAATAATTTTATTCGGCATTGGTGAACCAAACAGTGCATCACGTTAAGCGCTCTTGCCAACAAATAATTACATAATGATTAAAAGCAAATGCGTGTATTAACAGCAAAGATTTTGTACAGAATGAATACTAAAGTGAATACTAATCGAATCGTTAATTACCGTAACAATGCCTGTTTTCAAATAAGAAAGTGTCGTGTCTGTATTGTTCCCAGTTATATTAGGTCTGTGAATATGGGTCCAATGGACCATTGGATCCTCATCGCTGGTAGCCGTCCCAGACCACGGCCAACTGGGCAGATCCATTGACCCTGACGCTGTGGTGCCGGTGTTGCTCGGACGAGGGCTGGGCCTTGACGCTCACCCCAGACATGCTGTACGTCCCGTGGTGGAAGAAGCAGGCCCTGAGCTGCACCACCCGGGTCTCTCGGGGCCCAAGGGCCACCGACGTGCGGCTGGAGCCCACCCAGGCAAAGCGACTGGCGTCCGACGGGGGCTGGGTCGCCTGTTGAGCTCTAGGTCAAAACAAATAATTGGGAGAAAATCACCGCGAGGTTGTGGACAATTTCAAGCATACGATATGGTCCTTATCGAGACCACTAACGGGTGAATGTCTAAGAAAGGTATTAGAGTACGATGCAGTTTTTTGGGGAAATGGTTCCCGGACTTTACGTGTCGTAGAAATTGTTTGAATTGTTGATGTATTTTATTCAATAAGGATTGATTTAGGAATTTCGAGCAAAATGCTGCTA
Source organism: Kryphioiulus occultus (assembly GCA_034687865.1). NCBI lineage: Eukaryota > Metazoa > Arthropoda > Diplopoda > Julida > Julidae > Kryphioiulus > Kryphioiulus occultus. Next base: position 14,001 of record JAQGAF010001967.1, read on the forward strand.
GCTCACCCTGTGCCCGGCGAGCCGGTATCGACGTTGGCATCGACTCCGAACTCGGCGCAGTTAAATAGGACCAGGTGAACAGGAATGATGCAGGTCCTGCAAAGAAGACAAATTCAGTCGGGTTTGAGATATCGAGCTTGCGGTATCAATCCCCATACTCGGAATCTTGACTTATTGCCAAAAACACGATGGCAAGACTTTCATAACATGAGAATCTACCTAGTTTCTTCAAAATTGTGCTCGATCCTGGTGGAGGTGAATATGAAGTAGCGGAGGTGGCGCGTCAAAAGCTGCTCTTCGGGGCCAGGGCCCTTTCCCGGTTGCGTGCTGACGTCTGAGCTCGAGAAAAAGTGGATCGGTGGCTTGTCTTCAATCACCTACGAGAGGACAACAACAACGTTAGCAAAGAAATTATGACAACGCAAGTGGGTGAGGGCAAGTCAAAGTGGCTTCACCTGTAGTTCGGGCTTCGTGGATACGAGCATGTCCGTGTCCTTGAGGGCAAGGTGGTGCTGCCCGTAGTATTCCCCAGGCTTGTTTTGCTCAAAAGCCTGCCAAATAATGATTTTACGTTATCAACCGATCCCGAGAAGGCAGTATCGATGTGTGACTAACGTGTTTCCACTCACTTTCCATAACACGACGACAGTGAGGTCCAAGTCGGTCTTGGGGCCGTGGTCGTCGAACTCATCGCCAACAGAGTCAATGTTGTCGCCATCGGTGCTCTGGTCCAAGCCAGCGATCCTCTGGCAGAAGTCGAAGCAGGGACAGATGCTGCTGTCGATCTGTAAAAAAGCAACGTGCGGATTTAGTTTGTATTTCTAGTGGTGTGTCTATGGGGCATATGGGTCACGGCCCTTACCTCCTTGTCCTGGAAAATGACGTTGCTGAAGCAGTAGCGTCGCTGGTCGTCCTGCCGCTGCACGGCCCGGAAACACAGGCTCAGGTTCTCCTTGGGGCCAAGCTGAACTCCTGCTTAAATTGTAAACACTGCCATTAAGGCCTTTCTCAAGTGTTTTATTGCTGCTACCTGTCTGTAGATGTTGCTGATGAAAGGTAAGGATTATGAGGATAATTTACACGATATGAATTGAATAGATACTAAACCCATTTTAGTCATATTTATGAAGTCTTTCTCTAGGTCCCTGTTTGTTTCATAATTTCTAATTCTACCCTGTTAAGTGGATTTGTTATCTATTCATTTCATATCGCCCAAATTATCCTTCATAAACCGCGCCTTTTAACCTGTGACATCTACTGACAGGTTGCAACTCTATAACACTCCTTTAAAAAGAGCTTTGAATAGGAACGGTCCCTTTTCATAAGCCTCTTTGAACGCAATTCCTTTCAGGACCCAAGAAAGCCTGCCGGGCCAATGTCTAGAGATGCGCATGAGGTGGGCAAAAGTGCATTTCTAGACCCCGTCTTGTGGGAAAGCATCATAGATGGCGCTGGGGTTTGAAAAGGGCCTTCGAGTGGTGAAATAAAGACCTTTTGTGGCCTGGCAGTCGATCTGCTCCAGGCTCCAGTAGCGGCTGATGCAAGACACTTGAAGTAGCCTCACTTGCATGCTCTGCCTCTCGATGTGCTGAAGGATAATGACCAATTATTAATAATTAAATGTCATGAAAATATTCGTGGTAGGGACCGAAATGCCTCACTTGGTTGATGTTGGACATTTCCAGCGCGAGGGTGACATTCCTCAGCAGCGCATCGCCCACTGGCTGACCGCCGGTCAGCGCGATGGCGCTAGCGGACACGGCGTCGTGAGTCGCGAATGTGGACTGGCAACGTAGCGTCCGGTGCCTGCAAGAAGCAAATCGAAAATGTGACTTGATGAACGCAACGCGATATTACGATGCTGGGCAATGTGCTCACCGTGGCTTATGAGCGGTCTGATGGGCTTGGTCCGTTTCGTAGTAAAACAACAAGTTCAGATTGTGCGTGGCCGGGGTCTCTGAAGCTCGAACCCAGGCAGGGAGCCAGAACTTCTGGTTGGGACCCAGGGTGTCCATGCTCGGCGGGAACGGGATGGCGAATATGGTACCACAATTCAATGCCTTGGCCGCAGGACGGGTGCGGTCACTGGCCAAGTAGGAGCCGTACACATCCACCTGCGGCTCGACCAACACTGCAGAAGGCTCGCCGAATGTGATCGACTCGGGTGCCGCGGTCACCGCGAAAAGACGGTTCATGGCCTCCAGGCCACGGTTGCTGATCTCTAAGACGAACGATGCAACCTGGCCGCACAGCAGCGAGCTCGGGAAGCCGCGGATAACCACCTGAAACGGAGGAAGTCAGTGGCTGCAAATTTGAGCAGGCTGTCAAGCGTTCCTATAATTTTGAGGCAGTCCTATATTTTAGACAAATCTTAATTTTTCCTATATTTTTTTCTGAAACTGCTGTGGCTAAGAAATGTGGTGGATTCTGGCTAACATTTATCATATGAGATCTGGTTTTTCTCAAAATTTCGCCTAAATTTAGCCTTCAGCATTCCTAATACTAATGATAGTAAATCTTACTAAATATTTTAATAAAATTGTGGATTAAAATTCATAATTTGTAAACTGGTTCTAACTGTTATAAAATGTTCGCTTAAGGTGTTTTGCATTTTACAAGAAATGTTTATTTCTCGTCAGATAGTTAAACTCCGTGAATTCAAACAACATTTCATTTTTGCTAGTGGTAAATATGCATTCCTGGTTTCGAAAATGTTATGGGCAATTGCTCTAAACTACAATAATTTACTGATTTTTGTAGAAAGTTTTGTCAATAGCAGCAGGAGTTGTTACCACCGTCCAGACCCCTCTGCAACCTCCAAATGGCCTACATTTTTCTCAAAAACATTCCTATCTTCCTATATTCTTTCAATTTCCCTGTATTTCCTATTTTATTCTACCCCCATGCTTCTCGACAGCCTGTTGCAGATTTTTAAAAAACACAAGGTACAGCACAACGAAACGATTCAAACTCACGTCCAGCCGCGGCAATGTGGGAACGATCATCGGCTCCAAGCGACAATCCCGGCCGTACGTCTTGCCGCACTTCTCGTCCTTGGTGGTGTTGAGCCGCGGCCCTTGGACGGCCAGAGGCTGCATGCCGCGGACGGAGAAGAAGTTGGCTGTGGAGTCTGCTTGACCGACGGCCTGCATCATCAAGGTGTAAGCGACGCCTATGATGCGCAGTGCTCCGGTCATCCGCGGGACCAATCCAACGTTCATCGCGACGGTCTGCTCGCCGTCCAGCTTCAGCTCCCGAAGAACCAGCGTGTTAACAACGCCGTCAATGCTAGGGTCGGCCCGAGGTCCATTGGATGTCTCGGTGCCGTCGCTAGCCACGAAGGTCCACAGCAGGTGGACGTCGGTCAGGAAGAGCGGGATCTTGACGGAGTTGCGGACTGGAAGTTGCAGCGTGATGGGCTCGTCCACCACCGCTGACGGGTGCTCGGAGTTGTCGGTGAGGCCCGTGTAGCGCTGCAGCGCGGGACGATGCTTGACCGGCAGTGAGCCGGTGGAGTGGACGATGGCCGCCTCCTCGAGTCGGCACCAGGACTGCTCGTCAGATCCAGTGTTGCTTTCAGAAGATCCCTCAGCTTCTCCTGAAAAAGCAATTGATTCGTGACTATGTTTAGATTTGTTTTTTTAGTTTTTGAATTTTTTTAAAATATAAGATCAATGACGATACCAACCTAAACTTTGCTCGACTTCCCCGAGGATCAGCTTGCAGTTCTGGACCTCGATGACCGGCAAGGGTAGCCGTGACGTGGTTTCGGGCGTCTTGCGCTGTCCCAGCAGGTGCTGTAAAAGACCAATTCAATGCAGTTCGATTCAGTGCCCTACCATAATCTTGGAAATGACATGATGAAGCAGTGACGAGAAGCGCGTTCAACCAATGGCAGACACTAACTGCAAGAGGAATGGGCAGTTATCATTTGCATGCTGTCAAGACATGTTCCTACTGCTGTGGAAAAGAAAAGTATGACAGATACTAGCCAAAATTCATCATTTGAGATTGGTTTTTCTAAAAATCTCGCCTGTCCTTAATTATGACTGGAAATATGTTACCTCTGTCATTTCTGGTCTGCTTTTCTTAAAAAAAATTGGCTACAGTGTTCCGTACAGTGTTCCCTGTAAATGGAAGTGCGTTAAAAAATTGCCTATGACGTTCTCTCATTTATTAATGTTACTAAATATTTTTTTCCTGGAAATACGCAAAATCCACTCTTAGGGAACGTGTTTCTAAAAAATTTGCCATCGTCGTGCTTAAATTCTTAAACTAAGAATGGAAATGTATGTAAATCCTTCATTTTCGGTCTACTTTTTTTTTAAAAAAATTGCCTCTGGCAATCCCGTTATTACTAAATATTTGTTTTCGTTGATAATTTATTTGCAAAATCCATTATTTCTGATAGATTTTTCTTCTTTTTCCTGTATTATTCTAACTCCATACTGCTTGACAGCTTGCATTTGCAGTCAAGTACAACTGCCCCAAAACACCCACTGGCAACTGTGCTCTAATATTGACTGTCAAGTATCCATCCCTCGTCAACAGCGCCCCTCTTCTGCACCAAAAAGGAGAGGAACTTACGCTACAAATCGCCAAATACTCCCGGACATAGTACGCCTGCTGCGTCACGTTCTGCAGGCTGCCGTCGTATAGCAACTGGTGGAATGAGCTAACCGCATCGTCTAGCAGGTTCAGGTTGTAGTTGAGCCGGCCAGCTGTCAGGTTGATGTGGTCTTCGGCCAGAAGCCACTGCTTGCCGTGGTAAACCTGAAATCGTAGAGAAGGTGAGATCGAAGATTCTTGCTGTCGAGAGCAAAGGATGGCCAGAACCCACCTGCAAAGCCTGCTCGTAACAGCGTAACGAGTGCCGCTTCTGACCAGCCTTGTTGAACCGGTGGCCGGCGAGGATCATGTAGAAAGCATACTTGCGGATACACGTGCTCTTCAGGTTGGCGAAGCAGTGGGCAGCTTGCTCGAGCAGAAGAGCGCTGCGGAGGTCGGAATCCTGCAAGAAAAAGTTGATCAGTTTTCCTGAGAGGAAAACATAAGTGTGCTTGAGATAGACAAGACAGACATGCTTACCTCGCTGGTCAACCGTATGAAATAGCTCGCGGCGTCCAGGTACCGCTCCTGGTGCTTGAGGCACTCGGTGGCCAGTAAGGTAGTTCTAGTGGCGAAGTGAGCCGCTCTAGATGGCAATGACAACAACATGAACAATAAGAAATTCATGATAACTACTAATTTCTGGAAACTAAATACTCCAAGTTTTCCAGGTTTTCCAGGGTCACATTCTACGTTTTCAGATTTAAAAAATATATCGAAAATTATTTAGTAATAATAATAAGGAAATGCCATAGGAGAATTTTTAAAAAAAAACTAAATTTAGGTCTCATATGGTAGGTTTTTAGTCAACATTACCAATCAAACATACCCCCAATGATGGATTTACGAGCATTGCCAGAAATATGCTTTTTGGGTACGTTTTTCTCGAAATGTGGCTTTTTGGTAATAATAATAATAATGACAGAAATGTTGAGGGATTTTTGTATATAAACTAAATTTTGATCAAACTATGCAGTTTTAGTCCATTTTTAAAATTTCTGAAATATTTATATTGAGAGAAATTAAATCCGTAGACGCACCTGGATGAAAAATCACAAGAAATAACAGATTTTAAGCAGGATCTCTCGAAAACGTTTTCCAAAAATATTAATAACCAAGGTAACACTGATGAAAACTAATTTTTTCAGGTAAAATTTGCAGTACGACTATCGCAAATGCTGGATTTTAGGGGAATGGTAGAATTGATTATCGGGCCAATCATTTTGGTGCCGACTTCTCAGAATCATAACTAACAAACACAAAATGCAATTTCGATACTGAAAAATTCCAGGTTTCAATTCAAAATTCCCTGAGTTTTTGAGGTTTTCCAGGTTGAATTTAAGCTTCCCTGAGGGTTGTTTACCAGGTTGGTAGTCAGCATAAAGGAAACAACCAATTCTGTGGAGCCGAACTTACCTGCAGGTCACCAGGTATGTGGAGATGGCGTCATCGAAGTAATGCAGCGGCACTTGCCGCTGGCCGCTTGTGCCCTGCATGAAGACGGCCAGCGCGGCCATTTCCAGCGCCCCAGCCGAGTGCAGCCACGCTTGGTCATTGCCAAAGTCGCGCTTGACCACGTGGTACGCTTGGTAGGCCAACTCGTAGTTCTGGAACATAAAGGCCAGGTCGCCCAGTCGCCGCACCTGCAGCTCCACGGCATCTGGGCTGTACCTGCAAGGAGAGACCACAAAAAGTATTGGATCAGTACGTGATTGCGTCCTGACATCCAAGTCACCATCGGAACCTACACCGCGAAGCTGGTTGCCACACTGCCAGAGGTCGGGCTGGGCTTGTTGCTGCCGAACCACTTCTTGGTGGCGCTGAGGAACGAGCGGTGAATGCCCTTGCGGTTCGCCACCTGGAACGGTAGCAGAATCGAGAGGTAGGAATGGTCATGAACAACTTGCACATACAATGTGTATGGCATACTGTATAACAGCCTTGGCCAAAAGTATGGCTTACCCCCTTTTCATAATATATGCAAAAATGTTTTTGCTCGAGCAAAGGCGAGAAAGTTGCAAATAAAGTTAATCTTACTTTCATGTAAAATTTTTTATTTGATAAATCAGGGAAATTAATCAGATTTGGTCAGGGAAAGTCAGAAATTGATTTGCAAAATTTTGGTATGAACCCTGCAGAAGGCCAGAAGACTTTTCTTACCGACTCATTTAAAATGGCCATTTGCTTCTCAACAAAGGGCAGTAGGGCCCTCATGCAGAAGTCGTGCACGAACAACCGGATCTGGTCCATGTCGGCGAGGGTCAAGCACATCCCGTGCTGGATGAACGAGGTGCCGCGGGGGCGACCGGTCAAGGAAGCCGTTGATGGCGATTCCGAAAGGGCACCGGAACTTGCCAAGAGTCCCAGATTTTCGCATGACCCTGGCGGTGGGTCCGACATCGGATCCAGGATGGTCAGCGTTTCGGCTGGGGATACTTTCTGTTGTTAGGTCAGCAAAAGACAAGTTTACTTAAGATATCGATAAGTGTAAAGAAGCCAGGGTTCGGTGTAAACCAAAACTTGCCAAATCGTCCGTTAGACTTAACGGCGCTTGAGACTTGCTGTGCTGTGGCATTAGCGGGTGATCGACCATGCTCGGAATAGGGCTCAACGGTTGTTCGGCGGCTGTGAAATAGACCTAATTCAAGTTCGTTCTTTTTTGGATTGGGAAACATGCTCTAAATGCACCATTTTTAAAAGGGCCCCAAATGATCACTATATAGACCACAAACGTACCGCTAGGAATAGTTTGTCCGAACTTATCGGATTCGCCATCATCGTTTGGAGACGGAGTACCAGATCCGGGTTCGGTGGCATCCTAAAAGAGTCACCATTAGTCACAGCTATTTAGGTCCTAGCCAACAACATCCGAAGAGCTTACAGCATCAGTGACCCTGCGTGTCAGGAACTGGCTCCACGGATCAGGGAGGGTCGACTGGCCCTCGTCGACGTTGTAGGACGCAGACTGAAAATCTCTGGAGTTGATGCGGAGGAGGTGACAAACACCCGATCCGTATGTGGATTTCACAGTTTGGAAAAGTGTCTCGGTCCTAGGCATGGACAGTAAATTTTAGTGGAACTAAATACCATAATTTGCGATCGGCTTTTTCTGAAAATGCCAACTATGCCATTTCCTTAATTATAATTGGTTCTAAAATTTTCTCGAAGTCATTTCACCTCGATGTGTCGTGATCCGTGAAGTCCTGGAGTAGGACGTAATACTTGAGCACGTTGGGGAAGAACCACTTGCAGGACTTGCCAGCATTGCCGTGCTGGTTTGCGTGCTGATGCTGGCCCAGTTTGGCGAACTCTTGCAAGGGATCCGTATCGTTAGCCGAGACCACTAAAATGCCTTTTTAACTAGTTAAGGACTTTCGAAGAAAATCGGACTTTGTAGGGATGCTAAACAGCAAGAATTTTTTCTATGAGAGTGAATTGGTTGTCATGATGCTTTGGAAAAAAACACCAAAATAACAAAGGAATTAATTTATCTTCGGGGCAAAAACGGAAACTCGTTTTTTTTGAAATTCAGTTCATTGAAGCCCTCAGAAAGTCATTGAGGTCATTGATTGTTTGGTAAGCCATTAGTCATTAATTTTGAAATTAAGGTCATCGAAACTCTTGTAAAGTAACTGACTTTGAAATTTCGAGAATTGAAGTCCTCAAAATGTAAGTCAAGAGGGCCATTTACTTTTACCTTGATATGTCATTAAAATTGCATTATGTCCTTAAAATTAAGATTATTAATTTTGAAAGTTGGGTCATCAAAACCCTTGTTAAGTCAATGATTTTGAAATTTGAGTGATCGAGTTGAGCCTTCAAAGAATCAGTCAATAGGGCCATTGATGTTCACGACCTTGTCAAATCAATAAAATTGCTTTGTCCTTAAAAGTTTATTCATTTTGAAATTAGGGGTCATCAAACCCACAAAAGTCAATGATTTTGAAATTTCAGTTTTATGTCCTGAAAACGTTATTTATTTTGAAATTTGGGACATCAAAGCATGCGAAATTTATGATTTTGAAATTTCGGCCATCGAAGCCCTCAAAGCCTTCAAAGTCAGTCAGTCACTGTCTTCGATTTTCACGACTTTAAGGGTAAAAAACATTAAAATTTGTTTTATTTCCTTAAAAGTTAGTCATTGATTTTATGACCTGCTGCAAATCCTATCACAGACATTGAAACTGGGAATTTCCCAAAATTCCCATTTTTATTTTGCAGCTGCAAGAGGATACACGCCAGGAAATGACCAGTGAACTCGTGGTCAGAGACCGGTGCGATTTTCAGGAAGCAGTCGCGGTACGCCTCGAACCACGGAGTGGAGTCTGGAAGGGACAATGGCGAAAGTCAGTCATCGTTGCACGTACAGGCAAGTGAAACATCTTTGGGGCATTCTTACTGTTGACTTGGAGCGAGTATCCGTTGGTCTTGAGCGTCACGAGCCGCGAACGGTCTCCCAGATTGGGCATGGTGCTGGCTATGACCTCGTAGAGCATCTTGCGGGCCAGCGGCGGCTTTGGCGCCTCATAGTTCATGTCCGCGAGACTCACGCGGAGGTTGCGGATCGTGAAGGCCTGGTTCATCGGATCGCGGAGGTGAGCTGCGAGGAAAAATCGTGTTTTTGGAAATCATGAATTCATCAAAAAAGTCACATCGACAAAACCGGCCCCAATACGTTCACGCGCTTTTGGACATCCAAGGGCGTTTGGTCCCAAGCTGGACTCGTATGAAAACGAAATTGATAATTTTTGGGTCACCCTGTACTGTCTCATATTTTATGATCGACCCCTGGCCTACTTGGTAGAAGAAGGGTTATTGATCCCTAGCTGGACAAGTTCGAATGGCTACCAGTCCATGAGCCTCTGGTCCCAAGCTGGATATGTTCGAAAACCAAGGATACAACTTCAGGGTCACCCTGTACTGTTGCGGAATTTGAGATCGGTCCCTTGCCCAACAGGATGAAGAAGCGCAATTGGGCCCAAACTGGACAACTTCGAGAGGCTACCAACTGGACGTTCACAGCCGTTGGTCCCAAGCTAAACATGTTCGAAAATTAAGTCTACAACTTCAGGGTCGCCCTGTATTGTCGCGAAATTTATGATCGATCCCTTGCCCAATAGGGGGAAGAAGCGCCATTGGTCCCAAGCTGGACATGTTCGAAAACCAAGTTGACAACTTCAAGGTCACTCACTTTGTACTGTCGCGTAATTTATGATCAGTGCCTTGACCAACAGGGTGGAGAAGCTTCATTGGTCCCAAACTGGACATGTCCGAAGAGGCGGATGAGCTACCAATAACGTCCATGGGCCTTTGATCCCAAGCTGGACTATTTCGAAAACCACGTCGATTATTTTGGGACACTCTGTACTGTCGCAAAAAGGTTATGATCGGCCCCTGGCCCAATAGGGAGAAGCAGCACAATTGGTCCTAAGCTGTTGAAGCTGGACATGTTCTAAAGGCTACCAACTGGACGTCCATTGGCCATTGGACGTCCCAAGCTGGACACGTTCAAATAACAAGTTCAACTTGAGGGTCACCCTGTACTGTCGCGAAATCGATCCCTTGCCCACAAAGTCAACCAACTGGACATCCATGGGCGTTTGGTCCTAAGCTGGGCACGTATGAAAACAAAGTCGAAAATTTTTAGGTCACCCTGTACAGTCGCGTAATTCACGATCAGCCCCTGGCCAAATAGGGAGAAGAAGCGTCATTACTCCAAAGCATGACATGTTCGAAGGACTACCAACTGGACACCCATGGGCCTTTGCTTTGGTCCCAAGCTGGACATGTTCGAAAACCAATTTAACACTTTTGGGTCGCCCTGTACTGTCGCGTAATTTGTGATCGGTCCCTTGCCCAATAGGGAGAAGCGTCATTGGCCCAACGTATCGTACGGGGATGGGCTGCCGCCCACACTACTGACACTTGACCCCTGTCCATTGATAAAAAGCCCTCACCTTCTGTGTTGAGCTTGCAAAACGGCTGCACCATTTCCACGAAGGAGACGTTGTTTTTCTGGCAGATTGCATCCACCCTGGGGGTGCAGAGCACGGCCACCGTAGGGTTGAATGCGTTCTGGACGAACTCCTGCGAACTGAGCGCGCACTGGGCCATGTTGGTGGAGATTTTGGCTCGCGACAGGCGTTTTTTCGCTGCTTTTCGGTCCTTTCGAAGCTGGGTTTGGGCCTTCGAACCCCCTTTTTATGGACTGGAGGCCGCCATTTTGAAGCGTCGTCTGCTCGACGTTGGCGCCAGCGTCTGGGGCGCTTCGGCCTACGGACGTGGCGGCGTTCCATCAACAACGTTCGAAAATTTTCAACGAATTCTTATCATTTTTCGTTCTTGAATGGCCGCTTTTTTACGCGACTGTCAAATGATTTTGTTATTGGTTTTCCTCTTGGTCGTTCAAGCTGGCTTCCGTGAGTAACTCTTTAATGGTTTTACCACTCGTTTGACGCCAAATGAGCCCAGGTTTTTCATGAATCGATTCGATTTCAGACATTGCCAAAGCCAGGAATTCGATAAGGATAGTCGATGAACCTGCCAGCTTTGGGTACGTTACTAAATTCGTGCTGTTTCCAATTGAGGGTAAATTGTGCAGTTATCACATCAATTGTAAAATTACGTCAGTTAAGACAAAAATCAAGAGATGACAAGCAATTCTGTGGAAGAAATTAATAATGACATTTATCAACTAAAAAAGAATAATCTAAATGTACATTTTGGGAAACTTGCTGTCTTAATTTTTGTGTTAACTACACTGTAATAACTAAGATAGATTTCACCAGTCTGAAATGGTCCACTTACGACTAATAACTAGCTATATAAAATGTATTACTGATGTTGGATTACCCTAACATTTCCAGGTGAAAAGCGATTAATATGGCATTCCTTACTGTGCATTGAAAGTCAAGGAAATGAAAGTTTCAGATAATTTCAAGGAATTCTTGAAAATTCGTGAAAATGTCAAGAAAATTGAGATAGTTTACATTAACCAATTGATTAGTCATCATCATCTTTTATAAAATCAAAAATTGGGATAATATCCATCAATTTTCAAATCATCAGTTGTCCAGATATCTCAGTCCAACTACTATAAATATAAAACTCGTATGGAACGTGCAAATACTCACTGACTCAGGTTATTCTTGAAAATGTCAATGGCTTCAGATAGTTGATTAGGCATAATCTTTTATAATAAAATATAAATTTGGGATAAAATCCATAACTTGTCTTGTTTTCAAGAAAATTTCATGTAAAATGTCTGGGGAATCGACTTGAAATTTTTCAGTTGGAATCATGGTATATGGGTAGCATTATTCGGGTTTGGTACGGAAGCATAGAAACGCGGGTTTTCATGGAAAATACCTGAAACTCATGAAATGGTACTTACTTGACGTGTTGCGAATTTCCAGCTATGGAC
>JAQGAF010001968.1:0-26024 GCA_034687865.1 Kryphioiulus occultus
ACGTAGTATAAAATAAAATGTAACACGAGGATAACATGAGGAATTTAACTCTGAATTTAACTCCTTCACCGGCTTAAGACTATCATCTTCGATGTCTGGCACAGAAATTGCGCAAAACTGACTAGTTGGCAAAATTCATGTACATGAATAGCATGTCTATGAAGATCAGATATCTTGGGCCAACCAAAAAAAAAATGAAAACCACTGGGTGTTGGTGTTTTTTTTTTCATTTGCTAGATGCTTACTTAACTCCTTTTTGGCGACATTTCTAGATGCCTTGCTTAACTCTCCTTGAGATCAAATAAGAGTGACAGTAGCATTAGCGGAAGGCCAAAGTGTCCATCAGCTGACCACCCCATCATAGCGGACATAAAACATTAAGAGTGTGACTTTTAGTGCGCATCATTCTGGTGTTACTGTCCACCGTGCTTCTTAATATAATCATTATATAGACTAAGAGGGTAGAATGGTTGAGGGACCAACCATGTAGGTCCCGGTCCGCCATTTTTCACCCGCCCGCTCAATTATGAGCGTCGTAGAAAGGCCAGTGACGTAGCCTTATATAATACACCAGACCATATAGAATTTTATTGCCAGTGCATGAGAGAACTCAATTAAATGTTTGTTACTTCAAAGATCACATCTCACTTCCATTATGATTTTCCTCAAATCTTGGGCGGCGGACAATACAGAAACGGCTAACCTCGTGCCCTGGCTACTTTCGCTAAAACTCCATCTTCGAGAGCACAATGCTTTTAAAACACAGAATGCCCTTAGCTGGCGGAAATAAAACTGCTTGATGAATGTTGGAAATTCTTCCGTATATAGCGAGGAGACAAAGATAAAAAACAGGACAGCCAACCGCACAAATAATCGCTGGCTTAAATATATTTGGGGAACTATTGTAAGAAACAGCGTCTGGAAGGCTTGTTCGGAAAGTAATGCAGCACATTCCGAACAATAGAACACATAATGCACATTATGCACTATGCATGGGTTCCCAAGAGATGACATTTTCAACATCCCTGACTTTTCCAGCTTTTAAAACAAATTTTCCTGACCACCCTATTTATTTCTTATTATTCAATTCAATTCAATTTTTTACCCTACAGTCAGCAGATGAATGCCAGGTGTTACGGGGGGATAAACAGGAAATAGAACACAAATTTTCATGATGAAACAGCAAATTTAGATTAGTTTTTTAAATTTCTTTGACAGAATTGCTTGTTATCTCTTGATTTTTGTGACAACCAATAACTACATGTAGCTATGTAAAATCTGTTATTGATTTGTTGAATTTTCCTGACTTTTTCAAAGTAAATCAATTTTGCCTGATATTTCCACGCAGTTTCAATTTCCCTGACTTTATCAGGTTTTCCAGGTCTGGAGTTGCCCTGTAATGCAAGACTGCTCTCAAAATGCCTCAATAAATAAACATACGAGGGTATATTTGTAAGTTTCGTCCTTGTAAAGTTCGTCTGTAATCTCTGAAAAGGTGTACGTAACATGTCCTAAACATTGATGATAAACTAGATAAATTAAATATTTTTGTTCTAAAACCACCTGCGAATAGTTTATCAACTGATTAACACTGACTGCTAAGAATAGAAGCCTTGCATTGTATCAGAAAGGATCAGAATTTATCATCCCACGCAATAACTAGAGAAGAAACGATTGATAAAGCAGAGGCAACTCGAAAATAATTCGCCTTTAACGTCTTTACAATATCGTTGAATGCGATCAGAGTTAGGGAACTGGAAAAGTCACTGGACGACGCATTCTTGGAAGGAATTCCATGATGGCGGACATTGCTGCATTATCGTCTGCATTCTGTGGCCCCATGATAAATGTCCAATAGCTCGCCTTCCCTCTTCGGACTCTTTCAAAAGAATCAATTTTCCAAGAAGGTTCTTGGGTGTCTGCAATAATGTCAATTGATGTCCATTCCAACAATTGCAACTTAAAAGGAGTGGAAATGCAGCATCAAAACTGGCCATGCTTGAGTGGATAAGATCTCGCTCGCCACTTAGTGGCTCTGGCCAGTCCATCCACACGCTCTGGCAGCTCAGCCACCGCGGGCATTAATTCAATTGAAGAACTTGGATCCATTTGTTTCCCCGATTGCAGCATCACGACTCACGTATGAGAGGAAATGAGGTTGCAAAGTGAATATAGCAGAAATGAAATTGAAAAGATTTTCATGGGAGGTCACTCAGAAAGCTTCCTGCATGATTTTTCTGAAAACTTTCCAAACACCATATTTTCACAAATCAGGACCGTCCAACGTTTTACGAATGTGGCTTGGAATTGAAAACACGACATTACAAATTTGACGTTCAAAATGACGAGGGAAGGTTTCGAACCATTATAACAATAAATATAATTTTTACCGCTCCTACAGGTTCGTAGGTCTCTACGCGTCCTCGACATTATTTATACGAAGTACATGTATTTATGAAAAAAAAAAGTTTGCCCTTCTGTGGCATCGACTTATTATTAACGAGATGATTAAAATTCTGCTGAACGGTATTTATACATCTCAAGCTAGATTTATTTGCAGCACCTACAGGTGAATATACTGTAAATGCAAAGTTGAAAAATTAATTATGCGCGTGCTCGAACGGTAATAACATGGAAATTGAAAAAAATAGGAAAGATCCTTTATGATGGAAAGACAAATTTAAGGTTTAGATATACGAAGTGCTGGAATGAAAAAATGTCGATCCGAAGAAGGATGTGACTCACGCATGCAAATTGTTCTCGAATGAAATTTATGTAAGTAAATAAAATCCAGGCTCATGAGTAAAAGAGCTCCGAGGTAAAAGTACACAAACTGCCATTTCAGCCTGCATACAATTTGGACAAATTGATTTTTTTGCTTCCTAACTTTTAAAAATTTAAATAGAATTTCATAATTAAACAGGATTGCTTTCCCATTCTTGAAGGTGAAACAAGCAAGCATATTTAAATTCTGAAGGAGCCTTCTGAAAACCTTACAATGCTGCAAACGAACTATTGTCATATCAAGTAAGATCTCATGTGCAAGCGTATGAAAACTTTCATTATAAACTTTTAACGAATTTTATTAGATTTGAAATTTGTAACATAATTAAGTGGGTTCTACTGGGAAAACTATATTCATTTTTGTTTCAGTGCGAAAGATCTGTCATGTGACGTTGATCATAAAACATACATCGTTTAAATCATTACATGTATACTCTACGGTATTACCCTAATTAAAATTCACCAAATGTACTCGTCCATTTCAATCAGTTTGGTACAATTTCGGTACAATAGCCAATATTTACTCGGCTTTGCACTCCGTGCTCTGTGGTAAAGCCATTTAATACTATCTACAGTACTTAGTAAATTAACCACATAGTTCACAAAGATCAATTCAAAATGACATATATTGGAAGATAATGGCACCGTTAACGAAATTTATATAAACTTGTTCATTGGTGCGCCTCAGCATATTGAGGGCCATTCTACTGAAACTGATAATTTTAATTTCCCTGCAAAGTCTATCGAAAATCTGGTTGTATAAAACATTATATAGAGTATACATAAAGAGGGCAATGCAATTACTAGGAAGTTTAATTTGCCAAAAAAAAGTTTAAATTTCAGCTGGTATTTATTATTAAGCGTACATGTATATACTGCATGGTAGTGACTGGCTTTCAAGCATAAGGATAGAAGTCCAATAGAGCACTGACTCGACAGGGGTTCTCCCCCATTGCTATTTTGATGCTCCATGAAATCTTGGCAGCATTAAATTAGGTGACATTTAATGGCAGATGAGCCATCACATAGCTTTAATGCGTATAATAAGAGCACAGCTTCACCATATACAGTATGTGTCATATAGAAATTACGTATATTTAATACCAGGCTCGTCTTTTATCCTTCTTACGAATAACAAAAAAAATCGTTTTAGAGGATTGCGTTCCCTTAATCCCTGGTTCCGTTTCACGCTATATAGTTCCATCTTTTCCGTAATTATGCAAAAGGTTAATACTCGTTCATTGATGGCAGCACTGTGTTGAAGGGTCGCCTTATTAAGAGTAACTCCACAGGTAGTCTCACTGTTGGAAATTCAAATAAGACTCGCATTATAGTTGCGCGCAAACCAAGAAAACTTCTGCGAGCACTCATCTCATCATCTCATTGTGCAACCATAGAACAAATGCATAAAATGAAGCTTGGTTACCTGTTAAATTGTGTTATATGTTTCAACATTTTCAAAACTTCCTCTATTAACAGTAATGGTAGAACCTGTCAAGATAAGGTGCTCTATTCTATTTTTGTGATAACGTTATTGCAACTTTTTATACAAAAGTAGGTTTACATGTATTTCATTTGTGCATCACTGCAAAAAAAATCTTAAATTAAAAACTGGCTGCCTTTATACGTGTGCGCTCGTATATTCTATAAATCAAAGAATAGACATTTAAACACCATTACATTAAGACAGCAATATTTTTCCTGTTTTTACTCGTTGCAGCATTTAAACAATTTAATTTTTTACTGCATTGTTTGTAAAATTCTTTGTCGGCAAATCATGTTACTGAATTGTGGAAAGTGCAATGATCTGAAAGAATGTTACACATTTATGTACAGTACGTTTATGTTTATTTTGCAGATTGTAAGCTTAACATCACAATCGCACGTTCATTTAATAAACGAATCATCGGATTAAAGGTAATTTCTAGCGCGATGCTGTAAACCTTATTTTAATACATATTTTAAAAAGTTATCAACAGCGTTTGCATATAGTATTGAACTTGCTGTATTCATGTAATCTTAGGCTTACTAGCGCAATACATACGCCAGTATACTGCAGGAGGTTCGACGGGAAACCGATACGAGCAGAATGGCGCTGTGGCTGCATAGATTGAAAAGCATTTACGGAAAGGGCTCCCCAGTCGCCAAACTTTATTGTTATAAAGTGTCATTTAGCATATCGTTCGTGCAATGTCACTTCGATCAAAATGATGAATTTATTCATGGGTTTTCTCCTCCCGATAGCACGATTCCTATTTTTCATGCAAAACAGTGTTAATCTCCGAAGGCATATGTGTGACATTCCCATGCATGCCATCGCCCATATATGCATTCATTACGGTGTATCTATGCAAGCCCCAAACAAATGCCATGCCCCCAGCTTCCCCTCATCCTCCGCCAACCACCCTTTGTCATCAAACCGCATTTCGGCAACTTGCTGCTATAGGCAAAGTAGGCATCTTCTGGAAAGCGGGGAGTTAGCGACTGGCGTGTTGCTTATCAAATGTGCCAATATTAAGTATATCTAGTGAACGGAAAAATAAACTGCCCTGAAGATAGTCTCAGCACCTCATTAATATGGAAATATCAGCGGCACCATGGAGCGCGTCTCCTCATCCATGCTGCAGATAGATGATGCACTTTGCTCAAAAGCCAGCTATCTTGGAAAAATGGATATAAGCTCGCTTTGCATATTTAGATTTAAAATATCGTCGATAATGCGCCAAAGTCGCTCTCATTATACCCATTGGATGGGAGAGATCAACTGGTGGCTCTTTCATGAGTGTTCTTACAATGAGAAATTTACAAATCGAATCCCATGATGCAACAGTCTTCATCCCCAAAAAAGCTTCGGGAGGGAGTCAAAGAACAAAAAAAAAAAAAAATACGAAAGATGCGACACATTTCACGTGTGTGTACTGGCTCAACCCCGATGATCAATTCAATAGGTGTCGTTTGAAAACATCGCCTATAGCTTCCAAACGCAATGGATTGAATATGATTTCAAACATTGAAAGCGACAGCTCACGAGCGATATGTAGCAATGATACCTGGCAGTATTTCTCACAAAGTCGAAATGCCATGAACGCATGTTGATGCGAGGCATTTCCAAACTTGTTTCCAACTTCGAGCCCTCGATAGCGGACGAGGAAAGTTTCTATGCCTGTGCCAAAATGTGTAATGAACATTTGCGTCTTGGAAGTAGCTTCGGAAACGTTATCAATAAGAACCAGTTGAAAATCTAACGGGGCAGCATACATTGTTACCTGTCATATCGATTTGTGTACAAAATTATATGGAGCAATTAAGCAAACGCCACAACCAATGCTCAATTTAAGCAAATACAGTAATAGGACATCAGAAAATTGAATCTGAGCTCCCCATATATATGTACATATATAATCAACGGGAGCCGTAGCAGGGGTGTCCGGAAATTTTGCGAACAACTTTC
Organism: Kryphioiulus occultus; assembly: GCA_034687865.1. Classification (NCBI taxonomy): domain Eukaryota; kingdom Metazoa; phylum Arthropoda; class Diplopoda; order Julida; family Julidae; genus Kryphioiulus; species Kryphioiulus occultus. The sequence continues at coordinate 6,236 of JAQGAF010001968.1, forward strand.
CGTGAACCATTATAGTAGGATACATGAATGTGCACTCTCCAACTATATTGTGAGCTTCTCCTTATCCTAAACGAACATTAGGCTAGTTAGGTTAGATTTGGCCAGGTTGGGTAAACTTTGCAAATTGCCCCGCAAAGCCTTTGAGCTGTTTGGAGATGCCCACTTTTGAGGTGTACACATATCCCACTAATACAAGTACCAGAGTCAACTACTTTCAATACAAAGAAACACTACTTCAAATAACGGCTACGTTTTTATGCTTTTCTTCGTATCAGGTAAATTTGACTGCAATTAATTTTACTGAAACTGTTAAAACGACATGATGGAAGACCGATCTCGGTGGGTGTTACATCGGTATTCACTATGACGAAAAATCAACCGGCCAAGGATACCAATGAAGGATACTCAGTGAAGGAGTTGGAAGGTGAAAAAAAGAGCCTTCGTTAAAGACTTGGTCTTGAATAGCATGCACCGAACATTAACTAAATTGAATTTCGCTACATAAAGCCCTTCTGATGCAGCGTCCTATGCAGAGTTAAGAGAGATTGGATCGGCAGTGACAGTTGATGCATTGGATCAGAGGAGACCTATAGGCTGGCTAGCATTATCAAGACCTCTAGTCCGAGGCACAAATCATTTATCTAAATTGTCCGGTGCGGTTTTTGAGCGAGCTGCCTCCATAGTTCATCCACTTTATTTCTGCAGCAGGCTAAAGCGATTCCTCTTAGTATATTTCCATTTCGTTTCATCCACTCTATTTCTTAGCCCCTCGCATTTCTCACAGCCACTATCCCATTCTCTATATTAAGTGATTTCGTATAGAGGCTGAAATGAATTTGCTCCACACAGGATCCGCTCTTAACGCAAACTTTGTTTGCTTTTACCTAGTTTTAGTATAAATTGGGTGTTTAGGTTTTTGTGCATTTACTAAGTAGATCGGAAGGGGAAAAAGCCTGGTCAAGAAAACTACGTTCAATATCCTTATAGGGGTAAAAACGCTGAGAGGGTTTTAGGAAGATTGAAAAGTTAAGCCATTTGTACATAGGCTTGTCTATAAACCTATCCATTCAACCTTTGCACACTCTATGGTCATTACTTGTTACCGACCTCGCAACCTTTCGATATTTTTCAATGCTGTTGGACCGGGGATAGGGGAATCGTCCCCTAATATAATTTGCCATACAAAAAGATTGATTTCTATGGTGTAAAAACTGGTCAAGTGTTTAACTCCTTTAAATGATGTTAAGACTGACTTGACGATCTTACATCTGACCTAAATTATTTAAATCTGACCTTATCTCCAATCGTTTAGGGTGATTTCAATGTTTGGGCCTTGTGGAGCCTTGGAGCGCAAACTACTGCAATTGTGTGTAATTCACCATTTCAATTCTGTGGCCGGCCAGCACAAACGATAGTGTTGAAATGGCCAAAAGCCATAATGACAAATCACGATGCTTGAGTCCAAGTGTTGACACCAACAAGAATGGATGCAAATTGCTCTTGGGAACTTTTGTCATTTCCGCAACGTATCATTCCTTCAGTTCAAAAGATGTTTCACACAGATGGCTTTCCTTTTCACAGCTGTATCTCCAGAGACAGCGATTTGCCAAATCTTGAAAAGCTTATCAATGGCTGACTAAAAACGCTTAAGAACCATTGCCAAAATGTCCCAGAATAAGGACGACACTTCTTATCAATGCTTTGTGTACATTTTCTCTCAAAAGCATAAACAAGTCGAGGTCTCCGACAAGCATCATGAAGCCTGCATGATCAACGAAAATCGGACCAAAATGCTGTGAATGTTAATATCAGTACTTGTATAATGTTGATGTAAAAATGCAGATGAGCAATTTATTTTAATTTTAATTGGTGTTTTTTTCTCATCATTTTGACATGGCTTACTTCTCTAGAATGGCTGCTAATGTTTAGCGACAATTATCAATATATGTTTTACTTATATGCATATTCGATAGTTGTTATCCTTAATATTGTCACCGTCAAAGCACTGTCATACCATATATTGCACAAATTGCAAAAAATTGAATTAAACGACCACAGGTCTAGTCACTACTCTGTCCAGTTAAAAGTGTTTGACGTGATATATTAAGTATGCAAACATATAACCAAGCAGATGATAATGCAAAACAATATGCAATCGAGATGATGGGTTTACCTCGGAAACCGACTCATTAGTACTGCTCATTAGTGGTGAGCTTCCAATTTAGCACAACGAATTTATGTGTAAGCTTTTCCGAAATTGTCAACAAGCACACATAGCAGCACGGTTACGATACTAAACGCGAAAACAAGCATAAAAAGGCCTAGAAAACCTTTTGATGGAAGACCTGAACATTGCTTGCATCCCAAATTAGGATTTCGGTCAAATCATTACTCTATCGATAATGGTGCACTCCTAATTGCTTAGGCTAATCCAACGTTAAGACGTTGATTTCTAATGAGAAGTGATTCGACGTTTGCAGACTTATTTAGGTGGTCACTTCGCTGATTAAGATGTTCCTTCAAGCACGCGAAAAATGAACCATTAAAAGGCATGTAATCCTTTTTTGCTTTCTTCGCCTCCTCAAGCAATAGCCAACTGTTTTTTTTAATAGAAAGCGCATTTTGAAGTTTTAATTCAGTTTAGGAATTTCCTTTAAATGCAATCTTTAATCAAATGTATTGGATTTTCTCAACCAAACCAGCCAGTCTGATATTGTCTATTTACGGTACTCTTGCTGCCAATAATAGCACATCTGAGTCAATCGCCAAAAAATTATCTTCGGGATCTTTCCAATCACGTAGGTTGTATCTGTACCATGAAAAATATTATTCACTAATTAACCACCCTTTTCGATCACCATTTGCTGCATAATAGCCTAAATCTCATGACGTAAGTATTTTTGGTTGCCATAGTGGCTTCTTCCATAAATCATTAATGTGAATGGACCAGTCAGAATGGTTTTAACAAATGGATCCTATATTTATCGTATTCGTAGGAATTTAATTACTTATCACCAAGTGAGAGTTTCTGCTAAATCGCATTCATCAATGCATGTACATGTATTTCATTCAGAGACCATAGCCCCTGGCTGATTAGGCCTAATATAACGAACACTAATAACCAGATGGCGGTGCACGTCAAAGCGATCGGTTAGTTTAGGCCAAGAGTGGCGTGAATAAAAAGTTACTTTTCAATGGGCGTTTTTGGGTACGAGTAATGATCGTATCAATTGCAGACTAACAAAAGACGAACAATTTGGAAAGTATTTTTCTAAGATTGTTTCTTACTCTACCATGGCTTAGAATGGGAAAAACTCACCCATCAGAAGTTGGTTTAAGTTTGTTGAACAATGCTAATAAGCATTAAATGTCATCTGAACTGCTACTACGGTGGAATCAGGCACGCAAACCATCCTGCCAGGCAAAAATGAGTGCCGCCATCTGTTGGTCGACGCAAGCAACAAATCGTAGATTGAGAAATGGCGCTAAATTTAAAACTCGAGTCCCATTTCGGGTACGATTACAGTAGTTATCTCTTACTTGGACAAATCTGGCTTTACGGCAGATCTTGTTAGCATTTACTACAAGTAACTAAATCAACTACAAGGCTTCAATTATCCGTTTTATAGTGACATGATTGGCAAAAATAGGGTTAATGTTGTTTAATCATTTTTGGATCGTCAATGAGTTACATGTACATTATATGCCACTATTGTACCTCAGTTGTTTATTTCAGCATTCCAGTAACTTTACTTGGAGCATTTCTCCAGGAAGCAAAGTGGCCTCTGATTGTGAGTAGCGAATATAGTGACAATATATACAGTAAGTACCATTACATTTCACCTGCTGTTGCACAAGTTCATCCATAAAATATTCTTTACCTTCCAGTTCAATTCCAGAAGTCATTTTTCGAGCATTGACTTGTATGAAAACTGGTACGGCCGTATGCTCTCCCCAGCTTTGATGGCAGTTTCTTTTTTATTGCACCAAAGCCTGTTAAAACAATACAGAAGAAAACAGGTTACAAGGAGTGAAGTTAGAATCGATTAGAACAAACAGTTGAATGCAGCAAAAAAGAAATGAACCAGATTTACACACTAGTCAGCATCCACGGAGTCAACACTAAAAAAACAACCAACAGTGTATTTCATAGCTTCCATTTATCATGGTTTTCGCTGAATTCACATGTTGTTTACCTACTCAACTTGTATGTTCCATAGGCAAATTTGGATAGGTCGTGAAAGATCAAAATAACCTTGACTAGAAGTCAATTTAGTCAGAATATCCCCAACATTTAGGAATATGCCGAAATTCAAGATAACATACACTAATATAATAAGGCTACTACAGTATTATGAATGAAGACGAATAATTGTCCAGTTCGTTCACCAACTGCGCAATTGAGGGCATTTCACTTTTCAGGCATCAGCGTTTGTCATGTTTGCGGCACATTGCGTCGAATATGTTAGTCAGTGGGGATAACAGTCCAAGAATTTCAGTACTGTAAAATCGTTCACAATCTCATATTTCCTTATCTTGCTAACCCCGATCAGTTATGATGATTCCCGACAACAGCCAGACGTCTATGTTTTTTCCCCAACTAATACAAGTATCACAATACTGGTTGGAGATTGCCTGAACATCAGTAGCATTCAGGACTACAAAACGTCATTCAGAGTACATTTACATAAGTATATGAATTTTTAACCTTTGCAATCTAAAGTATTTGCAAATAATCTGCTAAGATTGCTTCCAGGTCAGAAAATAATTGTTACCCAATTCCAGTTTGTCGATGTCAATGGTATCAACTTACGAGCTACAATTATGTACATGTACATCTAGCTGGACATCGCTAAATTGTATTGGAAAAAAGGCAAAATATGTAGAGGCCTACATGTACATGTATAATTTGAACTCTGCGTTTTTGAATTGCGTTGTCATGGTTGCTACCTTGGCCACACCTCAGCGTCGGCACGTGACGTTATTCAACAAATCAACGCTGGTACTGTATGATGAGCGGCAAATTCGAACTTCGGAATATTTCGAACAAGCGCAGCCACGGGCCCACGGCTATTATGTTTTAGAATGATGATGATGCTACGGGCAGTGTATCTACCTATTTGCCTAGTGCGTTGATTTCCTCACATATATGTTTAGTCTAACATCGCTTTAGAAAATACGACATTTGAATCCAAAAGCCTTCCCGCCTTCATTTCATAATGCATGACGACTACCGCCACCTATAAACAGGCGTCCAAGATTCAGTTCAGTTGCTAGGCGCTCTACAGCAGTTTCATGATTCAGCGTCCATTGTGTGGATTTCATTCATAAACGTACGTGCTTGTATGTTATAACTATGGACGAATCACTTACTTCACCGGCCTACGAAAATCTTCAACCTTTCACACCAGGTCCGAATGCTGTTGATTTGACCCCGGAGAATGACGGAGGAGTTCTAAAAGAAATCAAACAAGAAGGGAGAGGAAACCAGAAACCTTGTCCTCAAGACAGGGTTGAGGTGCACTACGTTGGTTACTTTCCTGACGGGACAGTCTTTGACAGCAGCCGAGATAGGAGAAACAAATTCGAGTTTACTCTAGGGAGAGGCAAGTTTCACGTCTTTTGGCTAAATATGCAATCCGCAACTGCGCAGTTAGCAAACAGCACCAGCGATATCGAAAGATGAAATGTTTTACATGACTTTGTAACATAAGAGTGATATTGGTATGTTTTGTGACTATTTGCACAAGCTAAGCAAATGCCCAGAGAAATAATCTACAGTATACTTGTAATGATTTATTAAAACACTCGCTATGCAGCTTTAGAATACCTAATCGTAATATTCAGCATCTGCCAATTTTTTCCATCAACTACAAGGACAATGTTGGTTGACCAAGATTGCCTACGCCTTCATTGAAACAGAATATTACATCCCATATTCCATGTTCTCAAACGGATTAGCCTAACCTACAATTGCACCAGGAACATCATTAAACAGTTTGCTCTTGCATAACTTAATGTCCCATTGTCCAATTGTTCCAGAAGTATGACAAATACATGTAACTAGTTTAAGAGGTTTAAATACTTTACAGATATAGTTATACATATATTGCTGACTTGCAGAATTCACTGAAGCTATTGGCAACCACAATGTTCAGAGATTGAACAAAAACATCTAAACCCTAGATGGTAACACACTTGCTCCTCGATGGGATAAGTGATTTCAGGCATAACGATTTTGTGGTAAATGGCAATGTCGACATATTGGAAATAGCCTTGCATGCATTTTTATTTCTAGTCAAAGAACCTGTAACAGACTTGTGCTAGAATAAGTAGTTACATAATTGAATAGGCCTACTTACATTGTTTCCACAATATTATAGCCCATAAACTCACTATTGTTTTCTATTTTAATTATAGGTGAGGTAATAAAGGCATGGGATTTGGGAGTATCGTCAATGAGACAAGGAGAAGTGGCTATTCTGTATTGCAAGCCAGAATATGCATATGGGGAGCATGGTCATCCACCAAAAATTCCACCAAATTCAACATTGGTTAGTTAGACTTTCATGATAATTATTCGGTTTATCAAACAAAATCAATATGGTCAACACTGCATTATTGGCTCATTAGACACATAAAAACTTGCATTGTGGAAATCTATATCGTTCCTTGTAAAATATTGTTAGGATCGACATTATTGGTGACCATTCTGATTTAAAGGGAAATATCTTCAAATGTGAACATATCAAACTACTCGTTTCAGGTGTTTGAAATAGAATTATTCGACTGGAAAGGTGAAGATCTTACAGAGGCCAAAGATGGTGGGATTATCCGCAACCAGCTTGTAAAAGGAAATGGATTTTTATCACCAAAAGAAGGATCTTTGGTAGAAGGTACGTCTTGTATAGCTAAGTTTTGTTACACATTGTGTATACAAATAAATAATTAAAATTCGTGTGTGGGTTATTGCAGTCAATTTGATTGGAAGGTATGAAGGCAAGGTATTTGAAGAACGAGATGTAACATTTACATTGGGGGAAGGAACTGATCAAGGTGTACCGGAAGGAATAGAAAAAGGGCTTGAACATTTCTCAAAAGGGGAAAAGTCCATCTTAACCCTTTCACCGGACTATGCATTTGGAAAGCAAGGAAACTCTGATTTGGGCATACCACCATCATCACTTGTCCGTTATGAAGTCACATTGAACACATTTGAGAAGGTGGGTGAGTGTAAATTAATGTTGAAGGAGTTGATTGTAATTTCAAAATGCTCAATAGAACATTTTTGCGAAGTTATGTCACCCTGTGCAAATTTATCAACTGTCTTTCTTGGTGAAAACTTGTGTTACGTTTACATACACTAACAGTTGATGCCAGATTCAACGTTTGAAACTCATTTCAGACTAAAGAAAGCTGGAACATGGACACTAAAGAAAAAATCGAGCAGTCAAATATGTGCAAAAATAAGGGCACTGATTACTTTAAGGTTGGTGGGATTATTAGAATTAAAGTCAGTTGCACAAGCCTTTCTTAACTAAGTTTTTGATAACAATAATTTTGTTGGAAATTTGCCCATTTTCAGGCTGAAAAGTATTCCCTGGCAATAAAGCAGTACAAAAGAATAATTGATTACCTTCAGCATGAAAAGAATCCCAATGACACTGAGCTTGAAAATGAATGCAAGCAGCTGATGTTGGCTGGGTACTTAAATATAGCCATGTGTCATCTCAAGTTGGGTGAATCTCTTGACGCTAAAGAATTCTGTTGCAAAGCTTTGGAAATAGAAGCACAGAACGAAAAGGGATTGTTTCGTAGAGGCCAGGTAACGAATTAGAATGTAGTTTACATTGCAACGAACCATAGATGAATCACTTACCCCTTGTGACATTTTTCTTTTTAAGGCCTACTTTGCCATGAATGATTTTGAATTGGCACTGAAAGATTTCAAGACTGTCCTTAGCATCGATTCAGCAAACAAGGCTGCAGCTAATCAAATACTGCTTTGCAATAATAAGATTAAACAGCAAAAAGAAAAGGAGAAACAAATTTATGGCAACATGTTTGCCAAATTTGCTGCTCAAGATGATTCGGTAAATTGAATAAAGAAACAAAACATTGAATGACAACCATCCAGATGAAAAATAAGAAATTTGGAATTGTCTTACAGATTATGATAAAATCGGAATAAACATTCTGCAATAAAAACTTAAGTTTCTTCACTTGTTTTGATTAAAAGTGATTTAAACTGTATAGGTTATCTGTTAGATAAATTTTGAAACCATAATCTCAGTTGCATGTCTAATATACAGTATATATATTTAGCTTATATAATTTCAAAATATATTTCAATTAATATATGTTCTCAAGTGACACACCTCATCCAGAAGAATTTTGGTCCTTGTTTTAATAATAATTTTTCTTTAATGAAACATAACCGTTTCAATATGTGGTCTTCCTAAGCACATTCAGTCACAGATATTCAAGGAATGTTAGCAAAAGTTTTGTTAGTAACCATTCTCTTTAACAAGCTTTTCAGTTAACTCTTGAGCACAGTCACTGCAAGGGTTCCAAAAATGCATAATAGAAATATGCAAGGGAATTTCAAAGAATTGATAAAAAATATTTGCAAGTACTCATCTGGCGGGATCCAGAACCCTATGATTCTTAATGAACACCATTGTGGTCATTAGCATACTAAAAGTATTTTCCCCAATGTATTGTTTTTAGCGGGAGCAACAACGTTGGATGAACCTTCCAGATGTGATGGAGAATCCTGGTACGTGGCCAGCCTCACACCCAAACCATCGCAACCACCTAAACTTGCTGAGCGAGAACATTGACATAATAAATGATGGACAAGGGATGCAACGAGAGGTTGACTAATGCACATAACTAAGATTTAAATTTTTAAGTATTTTATTTACATCGTTTTGTTGGAATGCATACTGTCATGTTTGAAAGGATTTGCATTGGATTGTATATTTCATTTCACATTTATATCTTTAATATGTTTATTTATCTTGCTTTCTCATGTGGGTACATTTACGACTTGAAGATGAAGATCTGACCACAATGTTATGCTTGTGTAGCTTGGATTGGATGGACTACTGACCAATACTGAACATTTTACTTTTAAATTTTAAAATTTAATACAGTAGCTTTGAAAAATACTGTACAACTCTTGCTACACAAGCATCAATTGTATGTTGATTAGCATTCCAGATATTTTGCAAGCTTTTTGATGGTAGTTTTGCATACTAGTGATATTTTTCCTTTTCATGCACATGTAGTGGTATTGAATTTTGCAATTTTAAGTGATAAACATTTCCAAAGCCTTCACAAATTCCCTTAATATAAACTGCAACTTTGATTTGGCCTCCATTATCCAATTTTCGAGCATGACATCAATGTATTTTTGCCAATTCCTATAATTTTCGAAAAAGAGTGAACTCCATTCATTATTTGATGTGGAAGAAAAACGTGCTCAAAATATTCAACCTTGAGACACTAATTGCATTTTATCAAAATTCCATTGTGCTAATAGAAATGTTTTATTTCCTTCTTAAAACAATGCTATTCCACAGTCCTTATGTTCATAACGATAGTAAGAAAATGGACAACTAAGTTTTTTGGCAGTGTCTTCACTAGTTGGATTTTTCTGTTCTAATACCGAGCTATTTGGGAATGGTTTATTATACTCCATGTAGTTTTAAAATGGAAAACATCACTATGCCTAATTTGACTTTTGCATCCAATAAATCGAATATGAAATTATAGAATTCAAAATGATACTATGTGTAGTTCATACTTTGCCGTGTTTATAAAGTAAAGACAAACGTAAAACCTTGTGAAATATGTTTATTATACAACAGACTGCACTCGTACGTTTTTGGTTGATTGTAATTGTCCTACATTAGATATCAGGACAATTACAGCTTGTTAATATTGTCAATGGACTGAGCTTGGATCAAATTATGAGAAAATTCAACCTTCTCCAATGGTTGTAGCCACGATCAATAGCAAATATTTCTGACTGCAAGTCTGTGCTGTACAATTGTGCAAGTAATATATTGACAATGATATTTTTCGAAAATGTTTAAATGATGCTCAAAAACGAACTGTCCATAAAAGTGGTCAGTTGCATGACATACTATTGCCCTACTAAAACGATTTTTTCCCAAAGGACAACAAGGTGATTGAAAAGACAAATGGTTCTGGTAGTTTGACCAAACATGAAACTAGGTTGGCATGCATTACTCACATTTTATGTAATCCAAATGAATACTGCAGGATGCAATTACAGGCGTCTTCTTACCAAGATGAGCTTTTCAAGAGGAAAATTGAATCAAAAGTCAAAACAAATCACAGGCATTACTCTAACTGAATCTAACAAATACATGCACAAGAGCAAACTTGTATGATAAAAGGTATATTACCATCTTCAACTGCGATTCAGAAAAGCCACATTAGACATCATCATCGATCTCCCTTAGATTTTCACTGAACTGCAAAAAAGGCAACCTTCAAGTCAAACGAGAATGGCACTCATTGAAGTAAATTCCAAGAATTTGCCTTGAGCTTGATAAATTAAATATCACATAGCTTCAATCACACAGTTTCTCCCAATCCATGAGTCCAGGTGTCTTTGACACTTATTCAGGGCTGACAGTCTTGTGTACTTCGAACAGTGAGAATCTGCAACCATCTCCTTTAATATAGCAAAACAACACATCCTGAATGCACTTTCATAATGTTTTAATATCAATGGGTCATTGTGTACACACCGGTAAGCATTCCACAACTGAACTGAACGCATTATATCATTGGACTAAATTTTAATCAAAATTTAAAAGTTGCTCCTCTGGCAAAGATGCAACAAGCAAGTGCCAGAATGTGGAGACAACAGGGGTCCTGGTAAAAACATTGTGCAGTTATTTCAAATGATTATTTCAATTTCAATGGATTAACTGAAAGATTTATTTCCCTAACACGTGTATGAATGCAAGATTTCAAAAATGAAAAAAAATATTAGGGAATGTAATTGAGAAAAACAAGCCAGTCTGGAGATTTTAGATGCCAACAGCTAACAGGGCCACCTTGATCATTCGTATTTGTTAACTCAAACAAACAAGGTAACTAACTATAAAGTTAAATCTGGGTTGCTTGCATGTCATGAGAATACATGGAAACAAAACGCTTTCAGAAGAAAATTTCACACACAAAAAACTTAACTAATTTCTCCTAGTGACAAACAACAATTTTTGGTTTGGATTAACCATTTGTTGACATTAATCAAGTATTGTATTTGGGTTGTAGAGCTCTAGTCTAGAGCTCATGCATCAACAAAGTGTCACCAAATGCTGGTGTTTTGTTGAAATCGCAAAAAAAAACTCAAATTCAAATTTATCAAGAGCAAGTGTAGCAGCAAATCCCCTGTCAATCCAACCAGCTAAGTGGCATTTCACTGATGCTGAAGAAGCTTCTTATGATGGTTATGCGATGTCCATTCAGCTAATGCGATGAATTTGTGATGCTTGCAGAATAGTTGTTAGGTGGCTTTCATTTCTGTGAACTGGGATTCTTTGCTGTGGTTGTGCAGAATCCTCCAAAGACTGGTGCGTTGATGTATTACCACAAATGAATATGACTACTTACTACTAAAAACTGCATGTGATAAGAAAGGATAGAATCTATATATGACAGACGACAGTTTAGTCTGAACAGTTATCAATAACGCGATGATAGCACAAACTGGGCGCTGATAGTACGGAGTGCCGTCAAGCTAGACACTGTAACAAGAAAAAATAAAAGACATCTCAGCATGTTACAATTATTCATATAAGAGAAACACGATATGTGGAAATTAAAACAACTTCTAAATGCACAAGTAAATAATAGATGAAAACAAGAAAACAAGATGCGACGTCATCACGAAATCTGCCATGAAGTGAACAATAGGAGATGATGCAGAAGGCATGACAGCAGTGTATTTGTTATTCCAATCAAGATGAACTATACCAAGATCGATCATTGAACATTCAATGATTGCGGTAATTTTGCACAGTAAATTTACAGCTATTACATCTATCGAAGTGCTGCAGAAATCGCGAAAACGTCACAAATGCAATTTGACAAGTCAAACAGGTAAGAAACGCCCCATTGTACAATTTAATAGAAAAACCATGAGTAAAATAATGCTCGATTATATAAATATAACTTGTCAACCTTATGAAAAATGATGAATTGACATCAAACACAAACAGTTGCAATCGCAAGAATTTTACCTGGTCAAATAAACCATGTAACTAGATACCATTTCTGCAAATAAGATTAAAATAGCAACTCAAAGTTATACTGTTCAAGTATATGCAAAACAGTTTTTTTGAGAGTTGTGTTATCCAACCATTACTTCAAACAACATGAGCAGTTAAAACTGATAAACACTAATTAAATCAGATAACAAAAGTTGGTCGTTCATACCGACCTGATAAGCCCACCCATAAAACCAAAGTTGCAAAATTCATGTATAATGAACAAAAAATAATAAAAATAAAAAAAATCAGATGTGAACATGCAAATAAATAGACCTGGATACAAATCATCAACTTCGTGGTAAATGACATGCAATGCTTACCAAATGATTGCATTTAATGTGACGCACAATAAGAGTTATTTTCCTACAGCATCACACTGAGTATCATTGTAAACGAGTACATACTGTTGCTCGCATCACCATACAAGTATGATATAGCTCAATCATATTGGCCAAGAGATTCGTTTTTCAAAGGTCGATTCCCTTTATTTTTGCTATTTATTTCGATCAACACAATTAACCAATAAGCACCTATCGTCCTTCGAGAAACACAGGTAAAGCCTCAAGATATTTCATCTCAGCATTAACCCACTTCGCTGAAGTAATAAACATACCGATATAAATCACGAATGACAAGCTCTCTCATATAAATTACGACTCAGTACTAAGGTGTAGATGGCGACAGCGAGAAACAAGAACTAGTAAAAATGTGTAAATGCTTTGTTTCATATTAGTCAAACAAGGTTTACAACTTGGCTTTTGCATGTCTGGTTTAAACAGCTAATGAAATAATGGTCATTTTGGAAAATTCGGGCAACATTTTTTGATAGTGGAGATTGATTCAGACACTGAAACAAAGTAGTACATGGAAAGGCAAGTACATGTAACTAGCAGTATATATATTTTTTAGGTTATTGAAAACTAAGGGTACATAAATTATCTATTAAAATATGTCACATGCTGGCATCTAAAAATGGGAAAATGATTTCTTTCTATAAATTCTATAAACTCGCATAATTGCTCGCCATTAATGCAAACGTCGTAAGGTTTTTGTTAATATACTCCAGGCTTATTGAAAGAATAATGTACTACACAGTAGTTAAAAGTTGGCAGAAACTAGCGCTCCACATGCAAAATCCATCCTAATTTGACCAAAAAATACAAATAAAAATATACTAGTAAAATTCCATTGCATATTCTAGACACATACACACAAAGACTACCAAAAACTTCCTTTCTTGCATTTGCAAATAAAATTAACAGCTATTCATTTCTCTGGACTTATAGAGCTAATAACTGTCAATCTTGCAAAAGCTTTGCAGGATGAAATAAAGCAATCCGGCCTTGCCTATCAGTATGGCAACAAATCAATCATTGCCATGCTGATTCCAAATTCATTCGCGCTAAGAATAGTTTGAAAGATAATTTTGTTTAGGATATGATGAAGGTTCAGTGCTGTCATGCGAACATTTAAGAGAGAAGAAAATAATTCTCACACACAATAATACAAGTACAGAATGTCTAAAAATTTCAGTGTATGGAAGACTCAACACTCATGCAAAGAGGTAACACACGCGATACTTCTTTTGAAATATGGATTTCAATACAACAGGATTGAAATGCAATATGAAATTAGTTATCAAAAATTGTATAAATTTGAAAGATTTGAACAAATTGGAAAATATTTACACGCAATTGTAGGATTAGTTTAACTACTACCCCAATTATGAGAAATTAACTGATTATGCCCGTATCCTTTCCCCTACATTTCACACTATATTGGAAATTACACAAGTCGAAAAAAAATCATTTACATAGCAATTATTTCATTACTGTAAATGTAAAGTATGGTACTACAAGTTACTTGTATAATTTCGTATAGAGAATGACAAAGATGCAAGTTAAAGCGTTGATCAAAGCAGCCTACTAGATAAATACAACCAACTCACTAACTGGTGAACACATAGTGAACATAAGCAAAGAACTACCCAGGTAATTATCTGATTAGTTTTATTTTAGCAAATAAATTTATTTACAAAATGAATGTCCCCTTATTCATTTGACAGCGCATCGATATTTTATTAATCCTTAAATTCTAACGTTTATTTAAACCAATCGAGAGTGTAAAACTTGTACAATTAGGATTGATATGTGTAATGCAACTGACTGCTTGCTTAAAGGCATGGTTGTACTTTTCTAGTGGACAAAAAGCAATTTAGAACAAGAAGAAAGCATTACATATACTTCTCAAAGCTTCAATAAGACACCTTTGGAAAAAATTGGCCGCCGATTTGCATTTAAAAGCACACATTCAAAAAATATCGACATTCATCTCTGTAGTCTATTTAGAATCCCTATATCCTTTATGTCTATGAAATACGTAATGTAAGCGACAATAATAATCCTGTTAAGGAATCCCGCCCGCTGATAGATTGGCCTATAATTTTAGAAATAGCTTTTCAAAAAATAAAGCTATCAGAATTTTAGCCCTGAAAAAATTGAGTATGCAATGAAGCATAAATTGCTACACATGCAGTCTATGAAATCACAGCATTTGTAAAAAAATAATAAAAAATCACATACACGAATTATACGAAGCATAAAGTCAAACAAAACTAACTCCTAACATCACATCCAGCTTTATGCTGACTCTCCTGGTGCAAAAGAATGTGAAGACCAACATGGCAGGAAGGATGAGACTAAGAATTGATGGACATGACAAATTCAGCTAGTAAGATAAAATAAAGTTTGTAAGGACAGAATGGACATGTTAGATATTTACATAGCAGCGTCACAAGTTTCACCTCTTGGATCAAACTTTCTGTTCTACTAAAATTATGCATAATTTGAATATCTACATTCACCGTTTGCATTATTAATAAATGCAGTAAGTGTGTTGCCCAACTTCGTTTTATGTTCTGCTGTTTTACAGAACTACATGTATTTTTTAATCTTCAATTTAGATAATTCAAATTGTCCATCAAAACTCTCTCATTTTCCCAAAAATTGAAATTCTACTGATGAATATACAATTTTCTCAAATTTATCCAAAACTGCAAATTCATTAACATACACCTGTAGTAGGCCTACTTTTCAAACACACAAGTAACTAAACTTTCGCTCACAATGACTGCAGTTCTCAAACTTGAGAGTATGGATAAAATATGCACAAATTCCCCACATAAACAAAAAATTGATCTGACTAAAAATCCTGTTTTACAACAAATGTCCGAAAGCAACGTTTCATATGGACCAGAGAATAAATTATATAATTAAAATAAAAGAAAAATATTGTAATTTTCAAATAACATCCAATTTCTTTAAAATATATAAGCTGCAAAATTTCCTTTGCCGAGTTATAATGCAAAAATTCCAACGATCTCTAATAAACAGCAAAAACACATTGCTATATGGTTAATATGACATGTCACAAATCTGCAAACAATAATTTGACACATCCAAAGATTTAGCTTTTGCAGACATGCCAATTTCAAAAAGCTCTACGCAGACATGTCTAAAAAATATTTCTCACAAAAAATGAACCGCAACACAAATTATATCATTATGAAACTGATCTTCAATATTATTCGAGGATGAGTTTTTGTTTGACTTTATGACAACCTTTAAGCAAATACGCAGCATTTGCCAGCTAATCCCTAAATTAGCAATTGTTCGAAATATAAATAAAAATGTATATGAAAATAAGATACTTCTGGACAGATAATTACCAAAATATGGCTAAAAATAAAATGGATTTTATGTCTTGACAAGAAAACCTATATCGAACAACTAAATTTAATTGACAAATAGCAACTAAGTGCAAACAAATTTTCCGTGAGCAATCACATTTTTACAGTTGATTCGATATTCATTAGGTATCAACCCAATAAATCCAAGACTTCCAGTACATAAATTTCCAATTTATTCATAACAATTTGCCAATGTTGTAACTAAAAGAACGATATGGTCATTGGATAGAATCGGAACGTTTTTAGTCTCAAAACAAAATTAATATTTGTGGGAACAACTGGACAATTTTGCTCTTAACATCTAACATTCACTCCTATCAAAAACACAGCTTGCACCCAAGAAAAGGCTATGTATTTTTATCCACATTCTACATTTACATTGTGTAGGCCTATTCTATCATTTGAGCTTTTATTGAGCACTTTACTATTACAACTGCCACTTAAACGTGGTTATTTCAGAATAATATATCACAGTAATGTTTGTTTTAATATGTATGTCACAGCAAAACTTTATGAACATGGTGATACCATGCTTAGCCATTAAAACTGGTAAATAAAATATCTACATGCTTCTACCATAAAGCATATGATATGGGGCTAAGATGTTTAACCATCTAACAGGCAAATAAAACAAACACGTCAGTCCCCTTATGTAAATCTATAAAAATACTTATGGCAGCATCACAAGCAGACCCTACACGATCAGTGCTACTGTCATTATTCTGATGCTGACAGTAAGTTATCCGAAAATTCGGATAATCGTCAGTAATGAGAAGAGAATATCAATCCATCAGTACTGCGCCCATTTACACTATCAGTAATAATGTCTGTATCTGTTGAAACTGACAGTGTTACTAGCCGTGTAGGGTCCCCAACAAAGACTTACACGTGCAGATTTTAAGCTATGTTAGGCTTCTTGCCTTCAGGTTCTGAGATAAAAGAACCTCTGGGAGGGCTACATACAGTAAATCTTACATTGAAAGCCTCGGGTTTTCTGGCATCCCAGAAGGCAACAAGCCTTAAGTAGCGTAAAGTGCATGTTAACCTAGTGTTTTTGCTGCCCACCACTAATGGGTTACCTTTGAAGAACGATTTCAACATGGAAGGGTTATTTGCATGAACTGCAAAAAGATCAGTTATGCATTGCTTTTTTTAACAACAAAGTCTTAAAAATAACATCATAAATCTACTTAGAATTTCATGGCTGATTTTATAGGCGCTTTTTCTCAGCTAGCATAAATTTCAATTAAAACGAAGCCTTAGCCTATGCCATAATGGTTAATATTTCTCCGCCAAAAATTAACCTTTTCAAAGGTTTCTAAATTCTGTTTAACACAATAGGAAAATTAACTTCAAAACTCAAATATGAAGTGAAGGAAAATGACATAAACTAACAATGTCTCGACAAACGCAAAAAAATCAAAAAATTCCTATCGGATACATGCAAACAAGGCCTGTCAAGAGAATCTAGAATATAAAGGCAATTCTAAATAGGCCTATCCCCGAGCTTAAATGAATAGGAACTATTAACAATAAAAAGTTACATATCGGCGTGATAACTGCAATAGGTCAAATGAAGAAAAAATTCACCATTGCTGCCAATCTACTGAGCTGCACTGAATGAGGTAGGTCATGTCTCAGAGAATATGACCTATTGCAGTTACCACGACGAATTATGCTGCACCATTGCTAAGGTAGAAAACAAAACGGTCCAAAATCACAGTTCTTAAAACAACTTCAATGAATACACAACATACTTTGTCTCAAAATGAGGCAATAGTATTTCAACTGAACACCTAGTAAACGGTAGTTTTAAGAATGGAGTTTTTAAAATTTTTTCATTGTGAGTGGTGTTCATGAATGTATGATATCGTATGATATAACAATGAAAAAAAAGGTTTTTATACATTTTATACCAGTAATTTTAAAATATGTGCAGCATTTTCAAGTGCCGATAAATGTTAATTTATAAAAATTGAGCGTAAACAAGCTGTAGAAAGGCATTGTTGATAACAAAATGGGGATATAATTTAATTGGTGTACATATAGGTAATATGGTATCAGTATCCTGGTTTTTTAAACTGTAATATGACATAACCCTTGCTTAGTATAGGAGCAAGGAAAAAGAAAACGGGACATTCATTTGCTGCAACTGGACAGTCATGTGATAATGAACCAAATCGCAATATGGATGTTTTGAGAAACCCTTTTATGATCCATCGCCAAGGGCTTCTGCAAGCATACATCAGAGGCCAACGTGAAAATTAAGCACAAAGCAGAGTTGGTAAATCCCTCAATGTTATACAGTCTATAACATCATAATTATTGTAGTGGATCTTCCAGTCCTGTTAACATTTGATTCATAAACTGTAATCGACATTATTAGTTTCATAATGAGGTTTGGTTCATTAGTCAGTTGACACTAACAAATTACCAGGAATGCTTGCGAATACTATTTAAAGATCCAGTGCATGCACAGTAGTTACACACTGCTTAATTGTACACAGGACATAAATATCTGTTAATCTGATTTCTAATAACCTGGGAAATTGTAAAAACATGTATGTACAGAATAAAACTTATCAAATTTTCTAACTACAAGACTGCAATGCGTGTATATGGCGCAAAGCCAATTGTGACATGATTAGGACTAAAATTAATCATGGCGCATATTTAACATTCACTAATGCTGCTTCAAGATAAACGTGACGTCTCCAGAAGCAATTTAAGATATCACGAATGATATAATATGACTAGAATTTTCCCTACACTACACCTAAACATGCTTGAAATGCTTCCCTAGTGATGTTAAAACTGCTACCACATATGTTCATTTCTAACTTAAAAACTAAGTAGAAGCAATTTTAAAAAGGTCAGGCCCAGTCAAAACACCAACTCCCAGTCTCGAGATTCTGAAAAAATCTCCTCACGATGCAGAAACAATGACCTGGAATAGGATTTTGGATAAGACTGGAGCTGTTAATTATTATAAGCCAATGACCAAACTTGCTTAAGACAAGTGAAATGCTCAGTATATTTGCTAACAATAAAGCAGAAATAAAGTTTAAAATAAACAATGGCTTTTCCTACCAGTGCTGGTTTTTAGTGGCGGCTGCTTCGATGCTCTCGTTCTCTGTCCCTATCCCTTTCTCTATCCTTTTCACGGTATCGATCTTCATGATAACGATCTCGTTCTCTGCTGCGCTCTCTATACTCTCGATCACGTGACTTAGATCTTTCCCGGCGGCTACGGCCACGATGCGAGGACCTTTCTCTCTCTCTGGAGCGTTCCCGCTCACGGGAGCGGCCACGTTCCTTGATTTTGGAGCCATACGATTTGGATTCGATACCGTGCAAAGTATCTTGCAGAGAACTGATCAGGATTTTGCAACGCTCATCATTTGCCACCTTCGATTGTTTGATGAGTGAAATGGCAGTAACGAGCGTTTCAATGGCGCTTGCAAACTCTCCTATAAGGTGATCAAAGTAATGCTGATTAGAACTTTTGAGAAGAGTAAATCTGAAGATCATTTCAAAATTTTTTTAAAACTTCGCTTTTAAAGCAATCGCTTAAGACATCTCCATCAGAGGATGTTAATACAAAATGTGCCCACATTCAGTTCAACTCAACACAGTACCATACTATCACTAAGGCCCGGTTGCACCGACAAAGGTAAAAAGAAAGGTTAGTTAACCCGGAGTTAATGATAACCCCAAGTTAACC
>JAQGAF010001969.1:0-26010 GCA_034687865.1 Kryphioiulus occultus
AAACATATTTCATGGCATGAAAGTTCTGCATTTATAATCATGCGTTGTAGAAATTTGCCTCAATATCTTGCGATACTATTTACAAGACTGAGCTTCTACAAACATGAAAGTTGAACTTGGATTGCTGATTTTTTGGTTACTTTCTTTGGTGTGCATCGTTGAAGATATGTTGAAGAGCGATAATAAATACGAATAATCACATAAGCATTGTTGTGCTATAGTGAAACATTGACCATTTATCATGACGAGAAAATATGATAGAATTTGTATTACAAAAGTGACGATGTCCAATGGCAATGTTCTTAATTATTGCAACTCCTATACCTTTCCTGGTATTCAGTTTTGACATAATAAAATCCATTTGTCATATTGTCATATTTTGTCAAACTAATGACATTTAAAGATGATGTCGCGTCGTTTCCATTTTGGATATCCATGTATGGGAATATGGTGTAGAAATTTTCCATCCCAATTGTCACTACTGCATTGTAAATCGAAAAGTCACCTTAAGAACACTAAAAGCATGCATTTTTAACTCGCAATTTGCCACAATTATAGAACATATCAAAGCATGTTATGTGATCTGTAAATGGCCTCACATTCTTGAAATGTGTTCCCAATATGTTCTAAGTATGGAAATTTATGTCACAATTCTTGCCACAAATATAGATCATATATGATTAACCCTGAATGCTCTGAAAAGGTGATCTAAAACAATTAAAATTTATTTTGAACATAATCTTTTAATGCTAAAGATGTGAAGAAAAAAAACCACCAGAACCCATGAGCTGTTATGTGCTCCACCTCAAAATGCTCTAAGGATGCTTTTAAAATGTGATTTAGGAAATTATTGTGGTTTCTTTTAAAGTGTTTTACTTCTTTACATTTATTTATATAATTTGTGGATTTCCTCAGCACATTTTTTCTCCGAAGGTTACTTGAGTTCAGATACTATGGTTAATGTTTATGCACTTTCATGTTCTACATGTGCATTTTTGATTTACATTGTGAATTGAGCAGTTTCCGTCTGAAAATGACTACACTGTATATACATCAATTAGACATACCGACAACTGGCACTACATTCACAAATTTCCCTAGGCCGTGGCATGATCTGCAGACAGTCTGTCAAATTCGTGCTGAAATTTACGATTAGCCAAAGTTCACTTCTGGTATTGAAGCTGTTACTGTGTGTTTGGAAATATCACCAGTACAAGTGAAACTAAAACTGATGTATGGTTTTGGTGCAATAAATTCAAAACATATTTCATGGCATGAAAGTTCTGCATTTATAATCATGCGTTGTAGAAATTTGCCTCAATATCTTGCGATACTGTTTATAAGACTGAGCTTCTACAAACATGAAAGTTGAACTTGGATTGCTGATTTTTTGGTTACTTTCTTTGGTGTGCATCGAAGGTGGTAAGTTTTCTGAAACTGATTAAAATTATGCTACTGGAGTTTTCTGCACTTTGTGGTGAGTTCGAGCATGTGTTTTAATGATCTACACATAAATGTTACTACACATTTCGCAAAACTAGGTATTTCATCACGAATGATGGATGGCGACACATCATCACAAATGATTAATTGTGACTCTATTCTATAAAAAATATTTAGTAATAGACAGTGTATCAAGAAATGATTAATGGAACACTATAGGCAACATTTTTGAATATGTTGTGAAAATCTACAGCAGCAATATGGGGTATTAACGGTGCTGATTATTTGCCAATACAGCTAAATCAGTAATAACACTTCAAAATTTATTAATATTTATTGTTTCTGTTTACAAAATTGTCTGCTAAAATCCATCCTTTCGTGATCTAGACTTGCCAAATTGACTCCATATGGCATTTGAGATTGGACATTCATTTTCATTCTGAGCTAGGGACATTTGCCAGATCTTCTCATGATTTTAACAATTCTTAAATTGCTTTAATACATTAAAATTTTGAAAAGAACTTAAATACAGCATACAAACGAACAGTTGACTTCCAAGTTCTAAAATGTGATAGGCCAAACGCACGACTTCGCCTTTACTGAAGTAAAAATAGGCCAAATCAGTAAAAATGTTTGTTTTAAATTGTCGGGAAATCTTTCAAAAAGTGTCTGGAAAACCTTGAAAAGTGTTGATGGAAGGTTCGACCTTCCATAACGAGTAAAATTCAGAAGAATTGAAACTGAATTAAGGGTAAGAAATGAAAAATTAATAAAATTTTATCCAACTCCTATATACACTTTTCGCTACATACAGTATGTCACTCTTGTCATGGTGGGCTTTTTAGAATTCTGATTTATTATGGAACACAATAAAGCTTACTTGTAGAATTTCCATCAATAGTTAATAAAGGCAGGATAGGGTCGGATAGATAGAAAGTCATGTTTTTGATGCACAACACCTGATTGCATTGTTGACGTTATCAGTCTCATTTGCCCACTTTATAGGAATTATCCATAACCGAAATGAAGTTGAAACGTCAATTAGAAAAGTCGATGATTCAGCTGGGGACTTGATTCTATTAGATGCAAGATCATATGACTCTCACATTCGAGGTATCAAATTTGACACAAAAATATGTTAAAAATATTCTATGAAATTTTGAAATTTGAAATGTTGTTTTTATTTCAGAAAGGCGGTCACTTTTTAGGTTAGCTACATTACCAGTTCGCCTAACCTTACTTCCTGTGAAGATAATTCTCCGTTCGTGTAGGAAACTCTATCGACTCATAACTTTGCCATTGCGGATCTTATACCGTCTTTTCAATGCCTTTCCAATACGTGTAATCATCTTTCTGTTTAGGGTATTCTTGTCCTCTTTCCTTTTTCCTACAGGCAAAATGTCCAAATAAACGCCAAGCAGTGACAATTTAACATTTGTTTTACTGACTCAAATGTACCGGTCTTTGGAGTTGGACAACATAATACAATTTCAAATAAACCATCTTTTGCTAAGGTGCAGAAGCTGTCAATGAAACGTTGTTTGCATATTTGGTTGTTTTTGTGTTTGACAAACCTAAATACACATAACAATGCAATTTCTAATTTGGCTGCCCCTAACTGCCAGGCAATCACTGCCAGCATACAAGCCGTTAGAAGAAGCCCACTTTCTCATATGTCTATGCTGGTGCAGGGACTATAGTACATGAATATCGAAGTATAACCCGATGTTTTTAAATGGGATATTTGATCCCATCGTTTAAAGAAAACAGTGGATTGAAATGACATCATTGAAGGACTTGTTTTTTAAGCCATTTTTACGTAAGTAATCAGTTTGAAAATAATTTTTAAGAAATTAAATATGACCAATAAAGGCTCGTTTAGATACGTGTCTAAATATGCGTATAAAAATATGCACCAAAAATATCTAGGGAAATTCTGTATCTTCATAAATATTTCGGGTTCGCGTGCATTTTGAAAATATTTTTTTAAGAAATAAGCGCTCATTTTAGATACATGTCTAAATATGAAAATAGAAGGCCAAGATATCTAAAAATCTTCAGAAATATTCAACGCAGGTAATTATTTTGAAAGTAATTTTCAAGAAATTGAATAAGGTATGCCCACATGAGGTTTACCCACATAGTTATTTTGAAAATAATTTTTAAAAAATACAACAGTCCAGCAAAGGCTCATTTTAGATACAGTACGTGTTTAATTACGATAATAGAATACCAAAAATATCTTAAAAACATCTACACAAATATCTGCAGAATTTTTTTAAACGCATTATTATTTTTAAAATCATTTTTGTGTAAATTCAAAATGCCCATGAAATTCTCAATATAGATACGTGTCTAGATACGAAATAGAACACCAAAAATATTTTTAAAATATCTGCAGAAATATTTATGTTGCAAGTAATTTTGAAGAAATTAAGTATAAGCTCATTTTGGTTGAGTCTAAATGTGAAAATAAACACGTAGAAGGGCAGTTTTTATTGCTAAAAAGTATTTTAGAAGTTTGATTTTATTTCTGCTGTTTGATTGTCCATCACGTTTTGTCGATTTTACTAATATATAGTAATATTGCCAGTCAACTATCTTGAACGACTTATTCTATATTTTTCAACATCGATGAAACTTTTGAAAGCGAAAAAATGTGTGGAAACATATTTAATGTACTCTCAAAATCTACATGTCGTTGTTGGTCGACATTATTTTCGTTGTGAACATTTTTGTTTCAGCAAAACCTTTCAAATTATTACAGTTTGCTGCAGTTGGCAACAAAATTTGAAAAGGTCAAATGAAAAACAACCATTTAGTTTATCACTGTATTCAACTACATGTACATAAAGTAGGCCTACTGCACTTTCCAACCAACCATCTGTGATTAGGTGGGTTAGGTTCTCATTGCCATCCTATTCAATACGCTGTTCAATTATGCGGAAGCACACATACAGTATATGAGTAAGGTTTAAACAGTTGGACAAACATCACATCGGTGAAACGTGTGGCTTATATATAGCATTATTTTGCACATACAGGATATACTGAATGTGCTCCCGAGCAAGCTAAACCCACGTAACAAATGCGATCCAGCTCATTTGCATTTGAAAAACCTATTGGTAATTGATTTGTGTATAAGTTTTCGAACTACTTTTCTGTATTTACCTCCGAATTTGTGAACAGCACAAATCATGAGAACAAGTTATCTTCTGCTGGTCTGCTTAGCATTCCTCTGCATTCAGGGAAATTGTAAGTTCATTTTCATTTTCCGAATTAGATGAAAAATGATTTTTTATCCTAAATTTGCATCTAAAATCGATGACTGCATTGGTCAGCACCCTCTCCAAAGATAATGACGAAATTAATTTATTCCCTAAAAAGATGCTAGACTTTCGGATTATGATGCAAATCCAGGTCTCGTCGCTGAAGAAAATCATGATGGAGCTCCGACCAGACATCCACATATTCATGATGGTCATCCAGAACAAAAACCTGAATCCGAGAGTTCAGACGATTCACCACCAAGACAAGGTTAATTCGTCTTTATCCTCACGGAATCCTGATGCAAGAATTCTGGTTACCTATATCGAGCTATCATCATTTTTTTTTATTATTTTTTCAGAAAAACCAAAATCGTTCTTCGGGAAGCTGCTTTGCCTAATCAGAAAATTTCGAAATCGGTTCTTCTTCTTTTTGCATTAGTTTCCAACAAATGTTTCTTGAAATTTAAAATCCAAGATGGCAGCGCACTACCGTATTTTGATTAATTAAGAATCATTCGTGAAAGCGTTCGAATTTTCATTTATATGTCTTCAAAGTAGGTCTATAACTGAAAACAGTTCTGGATATTTTTAATTTCAATACAGCTGTATGATTTTTAATGTGAAACTAATTCATATAATGTACTGTACATGTAATTCAACTTGGGAAACGGTTAGTGGAGCAAAATGTTAATTTCATCAGCAGTGTAAACTGTACGTGTAACGGCGCGTTTCCACTACCGTATACAACAAAACGTGTTACATAGCAAAGTTATACAACTTGTTTTAAAATGAGAAAAAAATGTCATTTTACATCTTGTATAATTAACGACACACGTGATCGAGAGGGTGTTATTTAACATGTTGCACAACAGAATAAAAATCTGGTTTGTTATATCACAAAACATTGTGATATAAGAAATTAGTTTTTAACTCTGTTGTACAAATTTTTGTATGGCGCCCACTCGATTATGTACATGTACACTTTATGTACATGTACTAGTAGGTCATCTTCTCATTTTCAAACAAGTTGTATAATTTTGCAAAGTAACACGTTTTGTTATACCTGTAGTGTAACCGCACCTTAAATAAATTGGGAAGAAAAAAATATGGGTTGCAAATCCAAAACACGTGACAACGCTGTTACTACAACAAAATGGCGTCTATGCTGCATTTTTTGACTACATGTACCGGTTTATGCCATTGGGGGCATGCGATTAATTGAATAATTACTAGAATTTTACAAATATTGACAGCAATTGAACTAATGAACTTCGTACATCATTGGCCGCTACAATTGCGCAATCATATTTTGACCATTTATCTTTGACCCTCAATTTACATGTAAAGTATTTGCAATGAATTCCATATTAACTCCCAAATAAAACTGCTGAGAAGTGAGATCACACTTTCTACTTTGACACTGTTTTATTGAGGTTGCTAAAAGTCTTGTCCACACCTAGGACCCAGTTTCTAGAAACATGGTTTCTACAAAATGTTTCCACATTTCTCTCATGGAAACATGTTTGAGGAAACAATTGAGGCATGTTTCCTCCAATCAACCTGTTTTTGTCATCTTTGATTCCATGAATTTGGTAAGTTTGCTGTTATTTCGTTCGATAATTTCCTGATTTGATATGTGAGCCTTTTTTAATTTATGGGTGTTTGTGTCGGTGTCAGTGATACACGTGTATGTATACATGTATGAAAGAATTATAGTCAAAGCATGTGGACTATATAATTGCATTTCAATTACGTAAATGTAACATACCTGGGCCATGTCTTAGGGAACACAGAATCTTAAAACGTAAATTTGCATAAATTGGGTTGACCTGAGTACGAATAGTAACTGCCACTGAAAATCCATATTAATTAACAATTCTAGTATATTAATTTAACGGGCAGTTCCCTTCCCACCCATGCCATGTTAAAAATTGTATACATGACATGTCTGCGAAAAATGAATAAATCGTCGTGATAACAATTTTTTGCTTGATAGTCTGGTTACTAAAATAGGTGTAGAAATTGGCTTGCATGTCAATTAATGAAATCTCTACATTTTTCATGATTGGTAAGCTAGTAGTCAATAATTTCATTGAAAATTCCATATTGCATAACAATTTAGTAACTTAATTAAATTAAAACATTTTGTCAGGGTGATAGCAACATGATAGAGAAATAGAATGGGTGTAGAAATAAATTGGGTGAAAACCTTCCATTATTTCAAACTTACCAGTTTAGATGGACGATTTTTGAAAGTTAAGAAACTGGAAGACGCCATTTATTATACTTAAGTGCAGGGACATTTCAAAAAATTCCCAGGAGAAATTCATTAGTTATCAGAAATGTAACAATCCCAGATTTAACCTCATGGATACTGTAGATATATGTACTTCTCAGCCCCACCCATAAAAACTATAAAATTAACAAATTCCATATTGTCACACACACGTGAACATAATTTTTATATTGTAGACGATTATAATGTTTTGCATGATTATTTGGGTATAGGTAACGTGAATTGCAGAAACTGGAAATTACTAAGCTGACTCGTAAATGTTAGCATTGAATTGAATGTGCAGGCAATTTTTTATTCGACTCTTTAATACTTTTATCCAGATAATTTGCATTCATAGCTACGATGATCGGTCAGAAAAATGTGTCAACACGTTAAATTTGTCGAAAAATTTGAATATTGGGGCAGCACTCAGCTTTCCAGGTCCAAATATCTACTATATCAAATGAAACACATTTTTTTACTGCCATAAGCATTTCTCAAACTTTATTTTTAAATATTACTCATGTTGATTTTGAAGAAGGATTGATATTTTAAAATAAACATGGCTTTGATATGCAAACCTGATCCTACCAATCGTAAATATGGCCTATGCCATATATTGTACGTTTTCTTTAATTCTAAAGTGCCAAAAATTCATTACAAATTTCCACTATGCATTAAAATTAATCAAAATATAAAATCACCAAACTGCAAATATGTTAGGAACTTTGTTATTAACATGTAAGTGATATGGAAAAACTAGTTCCGAAGGGTTTTCCCCAATAAACAATTTTAGAAATAAAACCATATTCAGAGAAGCAAATGAGCGTTACTGCATCTAAAATTTCCAATGAAATTTCCAAATATGCTAACAACTTTGTTTTTAACCAGTAAGCGACCACCTTGCTTTGTGAATGACGTGTAAATGATAAGTAAAAACTGAAATATCTTCGCATACCTTTTTTTAAATAAACTCTTTTGCGACAAGTCAAAAACATAATATACATGTACATGTGTGTCATACATGTTGTGCTTTCTTAAGGTTTCAACCTGCCAGGAGCAGCCATAGAATATCTCTAATCAGCGACCACCTTAATGAATATCTGATTTAATTCGCAAGATTTGATTAAAATAGTTGTTTGCAAAGTTGTTAACAACGAGTATTGGTTGTGTACACAATATATACATGCAAATGAATGTCCGTTTTCGGTACACTTTCTATAAAGTCCACCTGTCATGAACGACCAATTTTCTTCGGTCGCAAAAATGAATGGTCGTTGTAGACAGGGTTCATCGTGAGTACGACCCGTGGCGTGTATTACTCTAACTAGATATCTACTGGATTTGGTGCTGCAAATTCTATGACTTTTCCTTACTTTTTTATGACTTTTCCATGAATTCAACATTTTTTCAGGCCTATTAGAATATGAGGCCGTTCAAGTTTTATGTCACGACTAAATTTGGAAACATTATCTGCAACTGTGGCTACATGATTATTGGCCAAAAAACACCGAAGGTGACATTTTTTGCGGAAATAGGTGAATTTACACCCACATTTTTATTTTGTGAACCAATAAAAAAACAAATTCCATGGCCCTTATGTAAATGTCATGACTTTCCATGACTTCCATGATCTTAATCTCATTTCACGAATTTTCCATGACTTCCATTACCGGTAAACACCCCGGCTAAAGTTAGAAAGTCGTGTTGAGACTAAATGACCATACCCTAATTTGGTTGATTAAAGTACAAATTACAATAACAAAAAAAATTGGTGAGCATTTCCAACGTTGTTGACGATGTTATTCCTCATTCTTTTCTTCACCTTAATGATAAGTCTGATTGCCCTTCCACGCTTTCTTCAGTTTTCTGGAAGGGCCATATCAAATCACTTTCCCTGCGTGGGTTCAATCACGTGAGAAACAATGGCCCTTGAAATAAAGCCCCAAATCGCAGGTATTTCCGCCAGACCACTGTTGAACCAGATTAGAATTTTGCTTGGAAGAAAAATGTTGGAATCGATTGAATGCACTTCCTGAGATCTTCGAAGACAGTCCCCAGGAGGTCTTGTTTTTTTTGTCATTCTCAGTTGGGGAGAAGATCAGTCCAGCATGGGGTCAATGTTCGGCGACCTTTGATCCCCCTGCTCTCACGCACCTTCTTTTATTAGTTGGAAAGCTTTTATAAATCCGATATTTTTAAGTTTGGGTATAATTTCGGGCTACTTTTAATTGCTTTTCAATGTTCATCACAGAGTTCAACCAGCGTGAACAATTATCACACTGCCCACTGGTCAACATTTTCTGGCCCACCGTTTTTTCACGTATTTTAAACCCCACATTTTGAGAATGTCCTAATGATAACTACAGTAGAACCCTCAAAGTTGACCACTTCCCCATGTTGACCACATTTGAACTGACTAGACGGTCACAAAAAACTTAATGGAAGGTGACCTCTACATGTTGACCACCTGCACCTCTGTATGTTGTATGTTGACAACTTGGACAATGACACACCATAGTTATTTACTCTCTGTATGTTGACAACATGTAAAGTCAGGGATGATTAAATTTATTGACTGCTTGCAAAGCGTATACTGTACACCCCAGAACAGTAACTGTCTCTATCGCATAGAGGTAAATAAACCCCTTCAGTACCTCTACTGTGCTGTACGTGTAATTGCTAGATGAATTTGCAGCACATTGGCAATACTTGTACATGTATATTATGAACATTTTAATAAGACTATGAATGATGAATCATTACTGTAAAATATAAGTACAAGCAGATAATGCAGCTCACGGAATGAATATCCTGTGCAAGTAGGCCTACAAGCCTTGTTCCATATCTTGACCAACTCCTTATCATCACTTTTTCGACAAAACTCAAAGTCAGAAATCAATCATTCCATGGACTGATATTATTAATATTCTATTGATAGAATCGTACATTAAACATTATATGAGAAATATTGACTCATACCTGATACAGGTAACTCGGAACCCAAAAGTGACCAACAAACCTTCAAACGTCAATAATGGAAAAACTAGTCAAATTAATTTCACTGAAGTGTGTTTGGATACTGTAGTGTATCTATTATTTACTCGAAATTATTTATATGAATTTCGTATAGAAAACTGATTACACATGTTCACGAAGTCATTGTGAAGGAGTGGAGACATGTTAACAACAGCTTTGTGAACGTTCTACATTTTCGAAATATCGTTTTTAAAGCTACAGCTTGTGTCAATGGACCTGACACAAACCTCAATGTGTTATTCTCAATCATCGAACAGTCTTGAGGTCAGTTTTCCTCATTGTTGATTTTCCGCCAGTAGCGTGAATCAAACAAGATCCAATAGCAGATTGTCATTGGCAACATCTTGTTTATGGGTGACAGTTGTTTGGAATGTTTAGGTCACGGGGTGCATTGATACCATCATGGTTTCGAACAATCATGATTGATGCCCTTGTTAAGATGTGCAAGATCGACAATTGCTCATGATAGCATGTCATCCAAGCATGTTATCTTTTGAGCATATGGTATTTAGATGAAGACACTGTAGATGACAAAATTGTTGTTACTCTGTAGTTCCCTGACGTCCTTGTTAAGATGTGCTAGATGAACTATTGCTCATGGCTATAAATTTTGCATAATTTGATTGCGCTTGGTCCTCTTTATCCTGTAACATTTTTAAAAGCTCTAAAATGTTATTTTCAATTTTGCCAACACGTTGTTTTTAATGTACATGTATCATGATAGAAATTAGGAAGAACATTTATTCATGGTTTTATTCAATTATATTGAACGTAAATGCAATATCAATTGAATGAAAACAATAACACGTTACATTTTTGTTTACAAATTGGTGTAGTGAAAAATTAGGTGTTAATCATGATAAATGAAGTGTTCAAAAACTAAACAATGTTTTCTTGTGATATGCTTTCAATATAACTGAATGAATGACCAAGCCAATCAATACTTGTAATTAAATGTATGTTCTCAATTTGCTGTATGATGTCCATACAACACAAATTAATATAGTATTAAAACTTCTCATTGGTGCATTTTATGAATCGCTGACTAAGGCAATAGTAATAAATGAGATAAGGCATTGAAACTATAAATTCAAGAATTGCTGCTTGTTATGCTTGATTTTCAAACAAAATATGGCATAAGATACCATCACTGTGTGGTCAATACATGTACATATTGCAATATTTTTGATGGACTTTAAACTGCATATACTTTACATGTTCAGGGTATTTGATGGAAAAGTCAAGCAACGTAATTTACATCTAAAAATCTTCATATGATAATTTCAAAAATGGACATATGGGGGTCATAAAAGACCTCGAGGTGACGTTCTAGGGTTACATATGAAGAAAGTCCACCAACTTCTGTATCTTTAGGCCTACAGACATTGTGCATTTGAAATCAAATTAGTCTGCAAGTAGGGAAAGGCTATTCTTGACATAATCTGCAATTCTTAACTTGTTTTTGGTAAGTAAGTAGACCTGAAAATCCCTTCTGTCACCAGGTAGGTCCATTGTCTCGGGTTACAAATGACACGAAGTAGAGGTGACACAGGCAGAAAGGGGGCCACCAAAAGAGTAATTTGAACCACCTCGACCATGAAACTAGCCTATAGAAGTCTACCGATTAGTCCATTCATTGCTCAAAAAACCGATTTTCCAGGCTCAGTGCGAATTAAGGTGACCACCCACAAGACATTCGAAAATGGCACTGGCTGCACATTTCCACTTCTTTGGCTTTTGAAGCTCAAAGCGTATTTGCAACTTTTCACAATTCACAAAGACTCATGACAACTGCTGAATGCAAGAACTTGTTTTGGCACCTTGACAGACATGTTATGAAGCACTGTCAGCACGTAAATGTGAGTTGAAAATTACAAGTTGTTTTTCCAAATAACTTTCTCAACATGTCAGAAACATGGACGTTTCAATACGACCATATCTCAGCAACACTTCTGACTCAGAAATGTTGGGACCAGTACTTAACAAAAAAAATTGAAAGGTATTTTTAAAGTTGCTAGTAGAGAGGTTTTCATATTTTTGTATCTTTTTTGATATCAGAAACGTGTTTCAACAGGAATCAAATAAGTCTGATCGGATGCAAATCATAGTTTCAGAGGGAAACCTTACAGTGTACATTGGTTTGTTTTTCAACATTGTATATTTAGTAGACCAAAAATACCTTGATACCTACTGGATACTAAAAATTAAGTAAAATTATACATGTACTTAAAATGTTTGCTCGGGTTAATTGACAATGGGATCAGTTTACGGGACCAATTTTAACTATAGCCTTAGCACAGAATGAAAATATAAGTGGAAAATATAAGTATAATTTGTGTGAAATGCAAAGAATTGAATAGTATGTTCGTACATAAGTACCCACAATGTAAAGCGATCATTATAATAAATGTTATACAAAACCTTGACTTTGAATCATTGAATGAAATTGGTACGTCAAATGGCCGTACAACAACAACAAAATTACGTTTCATTTCATGAAAATAATCTTTAGTTAACAATGATATGCAGAGCTTTACATTTTGCGTTACTATGGCAATAAGGCTGTTGAAGTTAAGTATAGTTTGATTTCTTTAATTATTTTCGTACAGTTTCAAAATTACTCTAAGAAATACGAAAATATGACAATTTTTTTCTAAGCACATGCATTTACCGTCTAAAATTTATCGTTACTTACATGTATATCAAAGTCATAGGTTTAACAACAAGCAAGTTGTTCTACATGTATTTTTTGTTTGTTTCTGACATACAGACTGAATAGAAACTCACGTACTTTTATCACCATACCTCATTCTACACAGATCTATCGACCATCATCAATAGGGCCACTGTTGTACCCCATCATTTTCCATACTTCCAAATAACATGTGCCCTTCACACACTACTTAAGGTTAAGTACAGGTCGCTCGAGTTGCAAATCGATCAAACCTTCGATAAAGGTCCCATTACCCCACCGCAAAGAGATGATTTCAGGGCGATTCTTGTCGTTTAGAGGACCCATTAAATAATATATTGCAATAAGATTAACCACTGTATTTTGCGAACTTCACTAAACGATCCATTTTCCTAATGTCATGGCAGGCAAGCCCAAGACCTTTCATTTTCCTTTAAAACGTTACGCTAAACCCAGAATTTGATTCGGCCTCAGGGCCTAGCCATTGGAACCCATACTTGGGAGTGGAAATCTCAAGTTCATTTCTGGCTCAATTGTTATCATCAAGCAAGATGTAGAATTTATTGAACATCATAGGGCCTATTGGTGGGTGGAATTCCTGCACAAATAATGGGGTTTGCATCGAAACAAAACACAATTTTTGGAATTCAAATCGATATGGCTCGATTCAGTTTCAATGTATATTATAGGTCAGCCTAATTATTAGTGAATAGCATGGCGCCACCAATCTAAAGACAGTCATGGCCCCCAACAGAGTTCTGAATTATGCCCAAGAACCAGAGGGGGTGGTCATGACTGCGAAACTGTCTTTCAAGTCAGTTTAATGCACGTTCAGGGACGTTTGCAATGAGTTGCATACAATGTGAAATGATTTGACCTTAAACATTTTCCATTGAAAATTCGAGTTAATATGGCTGCAATTACCCAGGCTGGTACTGTTGAAAACCCAAGAAGCCCCAATCGGGCCTCACACATGGCAAAAATTCACTGCCAGATTGTTTGATAGTCACAGATTGTCATTCCAATATGTTCTTATGAGCATCTTAACGACATCAAAAGGTGAATGAAGGCTAATGGTAATGTGAACTGTCATCATAGGAATTTACTGACATCTCCTTACACAAAACAATGCATTCTGTTATTCGATAAGAATTAACACCAACTCACTCATGGTTCATACCAAAATTTACAACTCAATTTCCCTGTCTTTCCCTGACCAAATCTGATTAATTTCCCTGACTTATCAACGTGTCACATGCAATTAAAATTAACTTTACTTTATCTGCAATGTTACAATTACCTATATTTTTTGTATTTTTCTGTCAGGTTGACTAGCCAAATCTTCAATTGAATTTCCCTGACTATCAGGTTTCCCAACCACTTTTTGGACAAGTCCATACAATTTCAAGCAATTTTGGACAGATTTGATATGGTGAAAATTTTAGACAATACAGATCTAATCACGAAATTATGGAATCAGCCCACAATTTTGTCAGAAGAAGGAGACTGCCGTATGCGAAATTTGTGAAAAATTACAAAAAATATAAGATTTTTAGTGTATACTAACAACGACGCAAACACTTTGAAACCACAAGATCTCAAACACTGCATTTTTGAGGACTTCCTTGAAATATTAAAAAATTCTTCATAATGACGGAAACGCCGTAGGCGAATTTGTTTTTAAAATAAAGCATTTTAGGTGAATTTGTCATAAGGAAATTAATGTTAATGATAAGAAATGATAATGAAAACGTCAAGGCGAACTTTTTTTTAAAAAAGTGGAAAACAAATACAGCTTTTCTATTGCTTTTCATGAGATACTCACACCAATCAAAATAGCTGTGCCACAACAAATTTCCAGACATTATGAATTTCCCTGACTTCCATCTGACTTTCCCGACTTAATGGTCAAAATGTCAACATTTCCCTGACTTTCCCTGACCACATAGAGGTTTTACTGTACTAGTTATCAATTAACTACCAATGAATGAACAAATAACCATGTTTGAGGTTATGCATTAACATTGAGTTTCTTGTTGTTTTACCACTGATACAGTCTCTGTAACACACTAAAGACTAGTTTCTGAGCCCTTGTGCTGCTATTTAAGTCCTGCAAATGCATTCAATCACGCAATGCACGCTTTGCACTTTTACACGCCATTTTCGACTGCATTTCTCCTTTTGGAGCCTTTTGTTTTGCTACAGAAACAGGAAAAAAGCATCTTTGTAATTGCGTTTTTATTGTCGTTTTTTCCCCAACCAATTCTGGAGATGGCGCCTCCAAATAAGTACTTGGGTGTCGCTCACTTTGTTACCCGAGACCCTCGCAACCGTGATTAAATACTTAAAGAATGGGTAAAGATGGGACTTAAATGCACGTTGCATGTCACCCAAATGAGTTTTCATTCATGAAAGCATCCTCAAGTCCCATCATTTTTCACTTA
The DNA here is from genome assembly GCA_034687865.1 of Kryphioiulus occultus. Classification (NCBI taxonomy): domain Eukaryota; kingdom Metazoa; phylum Arthropoda; class Diplopoda; order Julida; family Julidae; genus Kryphioiulus; species Kryphioiulus occultus. The sequence goes on from JAQGAF010001969.1 coordinate 15,163, forward strand.
ACAGACTTGCCATTGTGTTCCTGCCGCCAGGGGATGATTGACAAGGCGAAAAAGTCGGACATGTTGGTTTTCGGTCATTTTTGGAAAATAAGGCACAGCCACCTTTATGCTTTCATAATGGACCAAAAAATTAATGTTACAGGAGACTTTAGATGGCTAAAAAATTTCTCCCCCTTTCTTTTTGCAACGTTTTCTGTCCCAAAAAACTAATCCAATTTTTTTCCAAACTAAGCCTCATTACACCGTCTCTTTAATTTTTCTAAAAATTGTCATGCCGCCGGTAAATTTAGCGTGCACATGGGCGACCATTTGGACCACTTACAAATAGGTTTACAATTTTCCTTTTAATTTGATGAAGTTTAACAAGAGGTTTTGGGTAAAAGTGAACAATGTTCGTTCTGGTTTGAACGCAAACCTGTAATATTCCTAACTAATAATAATAACTATAATAATAACTTTAATATTCTTAACTAAGAAGTATTTTTATATTAAACAGTACTTAAAAATCGGCGACATCATAGAAAAACTTCCTCGCAGCACTTTGTTAAATACAGCAAACTTTCTTATACATGTACATGTATTGAAAAGCCTGAAAGTTTAGAATATCATTACAATATAAGGATGTAAGTCAGAAAAATTAAAAATACATGCTTCTCAAATAAGTGAGATTTTAAAATTGACTGAAGTATAAAAAAAACAATTTTCCCTGACTATATCTGGTCGTTTCAATTTCCCTGACTATTTCATGTTTTTCCAATGTCCCTGGCTATTCCATATATATATCCAATGTCCCAGACTATTCCATGCCTTACCAATTTCCCATATCCTCCCAATTTCTCTGACTTCCAATTTCCCATGTCTTTCATGTCTTTCCAATTTCCATGACAATTCCATGTCTTTCCAATTTCCATGACAATTCCTTGTCTTTCCAATTTCCATGACAATTCCTTGTCTTTCCAATTTCCATGACAATTCCATGTCTTTCCAATTTCCCATGTCTTTCCAATTTCACTAACAATTCCAGGTTTTCCAGGTCCGGAGGAAGCTACTGTAGCATGTAATAAAGGATGACACGTTTTCATTTTTCCCAAATTCAAATTATACATGTATGCATGTTCAATAAGTCAACTTTCCTTGTAGGCCTACAGTGTTTCAAAGGCGTCAACATTCATAATCAGGAATATTTTTACAAAATTCTCGTACAAATTTTCAACTATCTTTCGCGTTGAATACGATTTCGTGTAATTAGTAATTTATAAACATTTTATGAGGAAATGGCCAGAAGGGGGTTATTATGGCTTTCCAAGTTTTGCATAACTACTGTATTCAATGTACATTGTATTTTCAGGTGCAATTTCTTGCACACGTCGTTTCGCAACAAAATACTTGCTATAATAAGCACTTACTAGTAAGCCATGTCAAAAACATGTTACCAATTTGAAATTGACACGCTTCTTTGAGATCGCATAGATAGAAAAAGAAAAATCCAGATTTTCCTAATTCATATTTAAATTCGTACCAAAATTCGGGTTTTGAAGTTTCACAAATTGCCATCTCTTCAATTGCAATCGTAGGCCTATCTGATACAAGAACAGTATATCGCATACAATTTACAAGTACATGTGTCTTATGTATGTTTAAAAAATATTAACATTGTGAAGGGAACCTTATACATGCATAGTCAATAATACTGAACTCATAATACTGACAGTATGCATTCTTTTTGCGCCTTCACACTACCAATATTACTTTGTGTATACAGTATACCTGTATCAGCTCAATGTGTTTAGGCATGTTTCAAAAGCATCTATAGTGTAAAACGGACAACACATGGCCAATACAAGGTCAACTGAAAACGTAAAACACAGTCAGGCATCGACACTATACTTTTGACACTTTATTAATATTTTTAGTCATACACGCCGACCTTAAATGGTCAGTACGACTGAATATGTAATACTGACAGTATGTTTCAAAAGCGCTCATAGTGCAAAACTGATATACTGTAGATCTACTGAGTACTGTATTTTTGCGACATTGTCCTATCAATATTTCTGACACTTTACACTATCAATATTACTGTTAGTGATTCCGCTCAATGTGTTTAGTCATACCGGTATACACATTTTAAAACAGACCTTCTATGGATGTTGCAGCAATACATTTGGGGTTTTCAATGTCAATATTACTGTCAGTATTTCAACTCAGCGCGCTTAGGCATATTTCAAAACCATGCATATGCATTATGCAATGTAAAACTGAGCTTAAATGTATATGTATATGTGTATATATATATATATATACGGTCAATAGCATGCCTATATCAAAGCAAAACTCTATGCATCAATATTTTGCGACTATACACTATCACCATTGCGGTAAATATTTTGATCAGCTCCTGCAGTTAAGGATTTTAAGAATTCTGTAATATTGCTAATTTTATTTCATTATGACTAATATTTTTATGCTTAGTTTTTCATTGGTGTTCAAGAGGTGCTTCATTATTTTCAGTTGTTGTTTGGGGCAAATAATGATTTCTTTTAATTAGTCCATTATAATTTATACGAAATTTCCTAATATTTCTCCACAATACCAGGTTAAATTTCTGTGATACCTTATACCGATATTCCGAGTAGGAGATTGCAGCTAAATGTGGCTTCAATGGGGGTTGAGGAAATACTGACGTTTGACAATTTTTATTTCTTAATAATTCTTATAATTTTAAACAACTAACAAGTTAAACATTGGTGAACGCGTCATTCTATGACATAGTGGCAAACATATTTATGGTAATACTGTTTTTAAAGCAAGAATATGTTCAGAAAATATTGCATTTTTTTAAAACTATTGGACCCCCCTTAACTTATTAAGGTAGTCAAAGCTTGTGTATGCAAAAATGACCAATAATATGGTGAAACATTTCAATAACCATCAGTTTTTTCAATATATCTGGGTCTCCAAAGCCAGTTGCGTGTTCGGATATGGTGAGGGTGAGGTAAATTTAAACGGGCATCATGTGCTCCGTTGATCACAGCACACATCCCATTCAAATTAATAATGAAGGTGGCGCAGGTAGCAATTAGAGAAGAGCTTAGTGGGGTGCAACACGACATCGGCGTTTACAAATTGTCGCTGCATAAAAAATGGCGGAGTTGGGGGATCCCAACACAAGATGGCCACCTCCCCCTGCGAGTGCAACAACTCGATTCCTATTCACGAAGGACACAAAGTCAGCAGAACACAATGGTGCCAAAGCAAAGGGCGTTTGGAGTCGACATAGGGGGCAGTGCTGAGCCTTTTGTCCCCTCTTGTGTGCCTCGAACAGAAAGGCCGGAAATGGCCGACATGATAGGACAAAGAAAATGGAGAGAATGACTCGATTATTTGCAACAGCTTGCAGTCATTGCGTATATGGACGCTGAAGTGCGGACTTGCCCAATAATAGTGGGCCATATTTGGGGCATCCGAAGTTGAAAACACTACAGTTTTCATGCAAACTGCTAATATGACATTATGTTAAATTTTCCATACGTGTCCCATGTCTTTCCAATTACTCCGGCAATCCTGGTTTTCGGTGATTTATTACATTATCCCATTTTTTAGGATTTTGAAAGATTTGAAAATTGAAATATGTCATAATATTACGAACGAGCACAGTGAGCACCTGATATGTTTTATTGGAAACTTATAATCTTAAATTTAAAATGAAATTGTCAAAAAAGACACAAATAAAGAAAAAATTAATCTCCCAGAGTTAATAATTAATCCCATTCGGAATACATGAAATATAATCAAACAGTTAGTGCTTGTTTATTACTTTTTAAAACAGAATGTTTAAAGTCTAAGTCTCGTAAGACCCATCTTGGTACATAGTGATTTATCTTAACAGCTAGTTTTCTAACTTTAGAGTCAAAATAAGTATTATTCAGACCAACGCCGTTAGCATCTCAACAGTTCTAGGTTATCTAATAGATTTTAACATGATTTCACAAAAATCTATTTCCTGAAAATCAATCACTCGTTTTTATCACGTCCAGAAAGTGCATACTTGGAAAACACGCACAGCCACGTTCTTAACATTGGGTACTAGGAAATCAACGTGGTTTTGTGTGGTTAATGTGGTTAATGTGCTTGATTATTTTTTTAAATCGAATGGAACATAACAAGGAAGGTTTTGAGACTTACGTTGGGTCTCTTAAGACCCATCTTGGTACATCTTGTATTTGTAGCATTCTGTTGTACTTTAAAAAAAATTTTTTTCATTATTCAAGTATTTTGGTCATTTTAAAATTTAATTAAACTATAACGATTTATCTTAACAACTATTTTTCTAACTTACGAGTATTTGACAAAATAAATATTATTCAGACCAATGTTGGTTATCAATGTCCAACAAATTACGACATGTATCATACATTTAAAGTGGATTTCACAAAAATCAATCACTCGTTTTTATCACGTCCAGAAAGTGCATACTTGGAAAACACGCAAAACCACGTTCTTAAGCGTCATTGGTAGTTTTACACGGTACCAACTAAATCAACACAATAACGTGCACAAATTTTTTGAAATATCAACCCAATATGATGGACTATGTAAAAATAAAACATAAAAAAGCAGGTAAAAGTTCATTAGAAATTTGTCCAATTTTCTGAGCACACGCGCCCCGTTGGGTGCTAGGGAGGCCCCTTCGGGTTCCGTTCCCGTACCCTCAAATTACCCATTATTACCCGGAGTGGCCGTTGTCGGAGTCGAGCTTGCTCAGCCACTCTGAGTAATCAACGCGTCGGCTTCAGGTGTCATTACGTGGGCCAAAAGTGGGGGCAAAGCAGGTCATTACATACAGGAAAACCCAATTTGACCCCGGGCCCAGGTATCCTATTATGGGATTAAACACAGTATTGAGACGCTGTTGGCTCAAATCGGCGGTCTTCAAATGAGTCGTAAATTCTGCTCAAGTCCTGCTTAATGGGCAACTCGCGTGCTGGTGAGAACAGGGAGTTAATTGAGCTTGTGTCAAAACACTTGCTCAAGTTCGACTTGGATAGCAAATTCCTATAGCAAACTGATATCTGATCTCATGTATCTGTTCTTGGACGATCTCAAACTATCGAGAGATTAGTCTACACTTCATGGCCAAAATTTGCAACTCAATTTCCCTGACTTTCATTGACCAAATCTGATTAATTTCAATGACTTATCAAATAAAAAATGTCACATGTAATAACAATCAACTATCTGCAACACTACAATTGACTTTTTTGTATTTTTCTGTCGGAATGTCTAGCCCAATCTTCAATTGAATTTCTCTGACTTTTCCAAGTTTTCCAGACACTTTTTGGAAAATGTTTTACAAATTTTCCCACCATATGGCGGAAATTTTTGAAAACTTACAAATAAATATTGGATTTTTAGTCTATTAATAATAATAATAATGCGAACACTAGTGGTTGAAACTACAAGATATCAAACACTGCATTTTTGTGGGCTTCTACATGTTCTCTGAAATATTAAAAAATACTTTATAATTACGGAAACGCCGTAGGCGACCTTTTAATGGAAACGCTGTTGGCGAAATTTTTAGACAACGAAGATCACAGCTTTTCCAACGCTTTTCATGAGATACTTATACCAATCAAAATAGTTGCGCCATAACAAATTTCCAGACATTATGAATTTCCCAGACTTAATGGTCAAAAACTCAAGATTTCCCTTGGCGGTATGATAACCATAGCTCTCAGCTCTTAAATGGATTTGTACTATAGAATTTGCATCACCATTTTCACTAGCAATTACATTCATGGGTCAAATTGTTGCAATGACCCAGGCTTTGGCAAATTAGTTTGGTGCATATACAGCCGTGGACAAAATTATTAGGCATCTTAAAATCACCTTTATTCCATAATACCTGCAAAAATGGTATTGTTCTCGTTGTAGGTGAACATTATTTGTAAATCAAAAATAACCAGAAAATAAGTTGCTGTCATATCTTCATAAGATACACTCTGTAGCAGTAAAAATGTACGACTTGAGCAAACAACCTGTAACATGCCTCTTGTGTAAACGCCTGATTTTTTGACGGAAATGCTTGTACCTGAAGATTACGTTAGTTTGGCAGTCACTGTCAAATTCAGAGCATATTTGGTTATTACTAATATATGTGATGTAATGAAATACGAGTTTTGATATTTTTTGTTTTTGTCTTGCGTTACTTTTTAAATGTTCATTCTTGCATCTTGCATTCTTGCATGATTTCTTTTGTAAGTTTTCGGGTCATGCAAGTATAACTTTGAACTTCGGCCCTTATTGAATAAATTATTATTATTAAAAAATAAGAATCTTAAATGTAATTTCAAAATTTAGCTGCCCAACTACCAGGCAATCACTGCCAGCTTCCAAGCCGTTAGGAGAAGCCCACTGCGGGCGCTGCTTTCTCATAGTGTCTATGGCGGAGCAGGGTCTAATCCGTAGCACAGTTTTCAATTCAATTTTAACATAATTTGTGTTGACTGTGTGTGAAGATGGGTCCTGGTAACATGCTCCAAAAGAAGTCGGTAGTCCAACAGGTAGTCCAAAAAAAGTGTGGTAAGAATCACATTCCATTACGGATTCATTGATTCGAAAGATCGCACACGAAAGGTCCCACCAACTGCCTTGTCCCATCACGGGTTTGAGAAGCTTCCCAATTAAATTCGCCCTTGACGCGAACGGGCCAAAGCCAGAAAACCGTTGCTAAAATTCGAACCCCGATGTCCACACGCGCCAAGGCCTCGAAAGCCCGAACTTCCTTGGCCAGGGGCGTCGAATTAGGCGTGAGGCGGATCGTCCCAAAGCCCAGAAGCCCCTTCGAGGGGCAAAGGGTCGGGGCCAAAGAGCGTGTGCGGGGCACAGCATATGGCGAACGGGAGACGAGTGTGCCCTGGGGGGGGTCAGCGGGCACCCCAAGCACGAGCCGGGCCGACGCGTGGACCTCAAGAGCCCGCTTCCGATGGGCCCAGGGCGGGTCGGGTTGTCCTCAGTGGGACCCTGGCGGCGATGTCGTCAACCGCAACTTTTGCACTCCTGAACAGAAGCTGCAAGTTTTTACCCACTACTATCACTTGCCAAAAATAAGGCGAAATTTATGCCCATCATGCACACCAGCAAAGGATCCCATGTAGGATTGGAGCGAAACACGCAACGGCATTAAAATACAGTTTTAAAAAATCGAAACCTGCTAAAAATATACATTGGCAAATTTGATACTGGATTTTGAAGCCATTGGTTGAGATGCAGTCGACTATTTGAAAAACGTTGATTAGAGTGGAAATATTTTGTTATGAATTAGCTGAAAATGTATAAACATCGACAAGATATCAGAATTATTTTAGAAATTTTGTAGACTTTCGTAGTTAAGGTTTAGAAGCGTAACTGGCATTAAAATTAATTTTAAAATCGAACACTGGTAAAATTATAAACTGCCAAAATGATACCGTATTTTGAAGCCGTGGGTTACTACACAGTAGGCAATTTGAAAGACGTTGGTTAGTGGAAAAAATGTTGTCAATTAACAAGATATCAGAATTTTTTTAAGTTTTTAGCCTAATTTCGTAGGAAGGGTTTAGAAGCGCAACAGGGGTTACAATTCAATTTAAAAATTGAACCCTGCTAAAAATATACACGTAAACATTGCAAATGTATTGTTGTTTAGACTGGAAATAATGTACATGTATTTTGCTATGGAATATTTGAAAATGTCTAAGTACCAAGAAGATAGTTTTTTTTAGATATTTAGTATAATTTCGTAGTTAGGGTTTAGAAGCGAAACAGGAATTTAGCTCCAATTTAAAAAATGGAACCCTGCTAAAAAGTGCCCATTGCCAAATTGATACTGTACATTGTTGAAGCCATCGTTTACCATGCCGTGGACTATAAATTTGTTAAGGAATATGTGAAAACCTCTAAAACTATGGATATGGACAAGATATCCTTTAGAGAATTGTTTTTAGAAATTGAGCATATTCGTAGTTACAATGTTTTATAAAAGGATGACTTTTGTTTAACTATCTGTTCCCAAGCATGCGAAGTCCTAAAACTCAATACTATATATTGTTTTATATATACATGTAAATACGTTAGTAGAGACAATATTAATGTTAGAATACATGTAAGCCAGTTTTGTAAAATAAGGATGTCGACAATATATTATCAAAGAATTGGATTAGAAATTTAGTCTAATTTCGTAGATATACAGTAACGTTCCAGAAGAGGATCACTTGGCCTGATTAACTTTCCCGTGTTGTTTTCTAAAACTCAGTACTATTTGAAAGACGTATTAGAGTAGACAATATGTTATGGAATAGTTGACAATGTCTTTTTAAATGTCATCAATAAGATCGGAGAATTTTTAGAAATTAGTATATATGGTTTTAGAAGCGGATCACTGTGCCTAATGAACTAATGCAAGCTATTTCCTAAAAGTCTTAAGACTATTTGAATGTCATTCCCGTATTTAAAAATACGGCTATCAACAAGGCATCATTGAATTTTAATTAAGAAATTGATTCTAATTTCACGGTTGGTGGTTTTCGCATGCAGTCGATATGTTTTCCCATATTAATGTACGTTTTCTGGATTATCTTCAAACTTTAGTAACCTTAACTTTGTCCACGTGAAAAACAATTGACTTACTATCAGATGACTTAAATTGACACTGATGGCAAAAATTGACATGTACATGCCAAGTTTGTATGTACATGTACAATGCCAACAGTTCTGTACTTGTGTAATGTTGTCAGAAAAGGTGCCAATCCCATGAAATTTTTTTGCAGTTTCCGAAAAACGGTTACTGGGAAAACGAACAAAAACATCAAAACACGTTTTTTTATGCTTCGGCCGCAAGTAACATGTTTCCAGAAACAAAATCAACTAGATCATGAAGAAACATTAGCGGTTTTTTCTCATTGCTTCAAAGGCCAGCTGGGCATTGCTAAGACAGTTTTTTAGCAGGAAGGAAGTGACAAGACGTTGGAGGATCCCCCACGTGATGTAATGAAGAATTCGACAAGGTAAGGTTGAAACAAGCAGGGCTCATTGTGGTTGGGTTCCTAGCGGAAAATCAGCCATTGTGGGCTTTACCACTATTGATTAAAACCCCCAAAAATTGGCTGAGTCGGTGCCTTTGACAAACTCAGCAAATGAGCGATGGACATGTGCAGGATCAGACCCTGAAGACACGAGATGACCCTTGAAGGTGGGGCAAGGTTCGCCATTTTTCTCAACTGCAATGCTGGTCGTTACTCATTTGAAATAGAGTTTTTGGTGAAATTTATGGATTCGTCAACAGAACCAATCAATTCTTGCAATGGGTTGCTACAGCTCAATAACTTACATTTAAGTCAGATGGTTGAAAAACCCTTCTATAACGACCTTTGGTGAGCTGTGCTGTATACCGATAGCATGACTGAACCACACTTTACAAGATTTTTGCAGAATATGAGATTAAGGCGTAGAACATAACGAAAAACCAATAATGGCAGTAGAATTTGGTATTGGTTACAAGGTTATTGGTTGGAAGATTGGAATTTCAGATTCGACATCTTCCCTGGTTAGTTCACTAAAACGTTTCGATTTGAACAGTTTCGAGTTCTAGAGCGAGGATTTCTGGTTAAAATAGCTGTAAACAACTCGAAGATGCCTTTATGAAGGCATTGTATAAAATTCAATTTCAGCAAATTGAGTAACAACGTTCAAAACTTCTACATGTCAATTCCAAGAAGATGAGAAAGATGAGTTTCTCCTATACAATTAAGCCACTTTCTTAACTATAATCAATTCAATTCAATTACACGGCAATTATTACTGTTTCATAAAATTCTTCAGAAAATCACACTACAATTCATTATTGTTAATAATTTTTTAAGAAAATGGGTCGTAAACATTCACACCGTTATTAAGCTTTCTAAAAAAGAAAAATTCTTCATTCTCTCAATTTGTAATTCAGTAAAATAAATTGCGCTTAAGCAAACCCGTAAACCCTTGGTTAATAAACTGATAACTTGGTTATTACCAACATGAGGAATAACTACCATTTTTTGTTATTTTTATATAGATTTCATAAACTTTAGAATATGGCGTTTCCCTTGATGCTGACATTAAAAAATAAATTAAGTCATCAAAATCCTCCGTTCTTGCAAGTAGCCAATACGTGGGTTAATTCGTTCAATCAGCCACATTTTGACTGCTAGAACAACTTTTCAAAACTTAGCTTAAATTGTCAAAAACAAGAGCAAGAAGTGCCCATAGCGCAAGAATGCCCTACGCCCATCTAGCTCCATGCAATGCCATCAATCTTTGCAGAAGGAGGTTCTGGGGCATTTTACGACCAACACAAATCAAATCATTTGGGACCGATAATTAAGAAGGACCAAATTGAGTCATTTGCAGACCAAAGCAATTGAGCGTTGTGTGGTCGACGTTCCATGTGGTTACTGGCTATGTCCCAACCCCAGTTTGAAGGTAATTGAAGGAAACAGGAATGTTGGGTCAATAAATTTTCCAACGTTTTCTTCCACTCAAATTGTTAAATTCAATTTCCCTGACATTCCCTGACAACTTTTCAGTAATTTTCCTGACATTTTACACGAAATTTCACACAATATTAGACCACAAAAATAGTACATGTACTAATTTTCAAGCCCTGAATCGAAGTTTTAACACACCGTAGGCGAAAATTTACGGAGATTTAAATCAAGCTAGAATGTGTATAATTAATATATAATACCGAGATTTACCATGAAGTAAAATAACGGGCAATTTGTGTAAAAATTCACGTATTTCAACAATACAGTAATGTATTTCTTCAGACTA
>JAQGAF010001970.1:0-26006 GCA_034687865.1 Kryphioiulus occultus
CGATCCAAAATCGAACGAGCCGTTGCCATGGTTACGACGAGAAAAGAACGACACCTGGAAAGTGTAATCGAAATCGGAACGAAGTAAATCGTGAATAAAAAAAATTATCAGCAGAAATTGCTGATATTTTTGTCAATCATGCACTCGAGTAAGGTCTGCTGAATAACTGGTCAGTTAATTTTTTATTGATTTGCGTGTTTTTAAAAAACGTAGTATAAAATAAAATGTAACATGACATTAACCTGAGGAATTTAACTCCTTCACCGGCTTAATCCTTGTTAAAAAAGCTTACATTTCTATTCATAAATTTCATTATTTCGTCAGGCCCAATTGGATGTGCTGAATGCGGGTACTTTTCTGAAATCCCGCTAGCTTCGGAAGGGTCCATTGTGCGTGGTGCCCCATCCACCCTCGCAACACCGTTTATTGGAAATTCAGCTCTCGTAATTTTGTGAAAAATGTTCAGCTTTAGCGGACTCAATAGGGCGACTGCAACATTGATCCGCCTCCGTCCAACTGTAAACAGTGGATCCGTGCAAATCTCCAAGAACATCCACTAGGGGACGCTGCCAGTGACGTAGCCTGGCACCCAGTGCGTTTTCATCAATGAATCCGAATTGATCTTGAAAGATACAAGAAGAAAGTCTCACAGGAAAGAGCTACAAGTTGGAATATTCGCGAGCATATTTTGCTGACTACGCCATTTTCGTAATTAGTCCATTGTGCCTTAGTGGACGGTCGAAGGCTCGCCAGTCAGCATAATTAGCTGGGATGCCGAGAAAGTGTGATATTTCGATGGATGTTAGCCCGCATGAGACAACCATCTCACAATGATTCAAGGTAAGACTAGGCCCTACGTATGGCATTGTTATTTGCAGTTGGAAAATACGTGGCTTCGCGCAAATATCGACCCGAAATATCGAAATGCACCCAGTTGCCTTCATGCGCGTTTCACAGTGCGAAGCTCGCCAAAACGCACTATTTCAGCCCCATCAAATGCATGGAGTTCGAAATAAATTCCGTTAAAAAACGGAAAATAATCATATTTTGATGGGCCTTGCATTTGCATTGAAACAAAATTTAGGGCGCAAAACATGCGCAACAACCACCGTGAGCCACCCTCGCTCTCGTTTCTAATTTGTTAAATTCTCGATCGATTTTTCATACAATTTACCAAAACACTGCTGAAATGCAAAGCGACTACATGTACTGTAGGTAGAGAGAAGTGTTATATTGACGAGTATACTAGCTGCCGCCATAAACCAGCGTGCAAACAGCTTACCACCTCAAAACACAGGTGCTAAGGGAAACAATTATAAATTCAAAAAAACCTTGTTAGTTAACATCGTCTTGAATCAGGGGAGAATGGAGCAGAAAAGGTAGAAAGGAGCAGAAGGTTTATGTTTCGTTTAGATACATGGATATGGCAAGGCATGATATATTTAAGTGCTTGTATTACAGAGTATTTACTTTAGGGATAAAACGATTCAGGTATTTAGAAGGGGAAAACACGAGTTAAAATCCTCATAAATCAATGTGCAACAATTACAGAGCCAGGCAATAGAAAGTAGTGCTAATTGGACAAGGCTAAGATATTTAAAGAATAATTTATGTTTGGTATTAGATTTATTTTCATTTCACCTACAATAATAATTTTGCCCAACCTTATGCACAAAATAATTTCACACTTTCACTAAATTAAAGCAGTAACTCTTGGAAATGCACCCAGAAATTGATATGAAGTTAAGCATATGCATGTCAACCCCAGGGCAGTGTTTGAATAAGCTGAATAGGATGGACTTCAAATACCTCACACTCTGACATTACATGTACTTATTATTGCAAGGTATCAGTAAGCTTGGCGATGATAAACATGATAGTAAGCATATTATTCTATTCTATTTCATTAATTACCACACGTTCATCATCAGTGATGCCATGTGGTGTGGGGTAATATAAACTCAAATACATGGACTTAATTAAACTAGAGCTAGATTGGGAAATTTCATAAAGAATTAATGCACTGCATGTTAAAGCTTGTCCACACCTAGGAAATATGTCCTAGAAACATGGTTTCTGTAAACAGATTTTCTAAACATGTTTCCACATTTATGGCATGAAAACATGATCTAGGAAACTTTTCATGCAGGTATTTTTCCTCCAATATGTTTCCTGAAACATGCTTCCTTTGGAGACATTTTCATGAAATCTGTTCCCTACAGTAGGTGTTGACAAGATGTTAAAAGAAATGGTGACAATGCAACATTTGGGGTGTGTCCTATAGTGTTTCCTAAAAATCCAAATTAATTTGATGAACTGGGACCTAAATGTTTCAAAATTAACTTGGGGGTTCAAATATACCACTTGAGTGGAAGGGTGTTTCTTGAATATACACGTATACCCAATTCAGCAGTAGGACCTATTCATGCAGGTATTATCACATTGTTTGCAAAAATAAGGAGGGAATCCACTATCTGCTTTCTTAATAGTTTTGCAAACAGTGTGCACCAATTTACAGAATCTTTTATGAGACGACGCCACTTCTCATTCCAAATTATGACGAAGTACAAGCCAAATAGGGTGGTTTATACAAGTGGCTGACTACTTTAAATCAAATGTTGCTGGACCTAATACAGACATGTACTTTCATATTATACAGAGCGCATACATGCTTACTGAGTAGAAAAAATTGACAATTACCAAATGTTTCTTGTAATAAACATGTTAATACTCGTTCTGCATTTTAGCGTACAGCTATTGCAGTTTTTATACATTGATATATTGCATAATTGAATTCACTTTCATATTCTGTCGTTGGTTTCACAAACTTAACAAAACGTTAACAAAAACAGCAGTTCTCGTCAATATTGCTGAGCAGATTTGCTGCTGGGACAATTCATCGCATCTTCCAAAATCAATAAGCTTAGCGCAGCCTTCTTACAATTAATGTGTGATTTTAACTAGCTATAGCAACTGCTGATTATGACGTTTCCAGAATTCTTCGATGATCGAATTGCTGGAAAATATATCTTGGCGTTGGCAGGTGCTGACTCGCACATTAATGTATAGCTACATGTACATGCTTGCTGAGTGATTTTCGACCAGCTAGATGACATTCCAGGTAATTAAACCAATGTCCCCAATTTAATATGCAAAGTCCAATTTCGTTTAATTTCTCGCTGAACACACAGCAGTGCTCAAAAGGTCTCAGTGCAGCCATCGTAACACATCAGATGGGTGGTTGGTATTTCGCACCACGCAGAGATTAGCTTTAGCTGTAATGCCACGCTGCGCATGCCAACAAAACAACAATGGTGGCATTCTGCTCGAGGTGTGGAATTACCTCTAATTGTAACGTTCGCTTTCATCAGCAAATGAATCATTCGAGTCTATGGCGTGGCGTCAAAACCAACGCCATAATGTACGGCTGACGGGGAATGGTAACTTGGCCCACTTTCGATGGATCCATAGCGCCCTAGCATTTCCATCAGCCGATGAGACATGATAATAAAAAAACGGCCTTTCCCTCCTGTTTCCCGCCACGGGGAGTTACGCTAACGGAGATCAATACGAGAAATTGTGCGAAATGCTCAGCTACATGTACGTGTACATGGTTTGCATGGCCAATGATAGACCGCCACAGAAGAAATGGAATGCGATGATACCTAGTGTGCGGTTACCAGTGCACAAGTCAGGCTTGTTAGATTGTCGCGCCTGCGAGGCTAACTACATACACGTATGGATTGAAGCCGACCTGCGTGGATCCACAAGACGACTGTAATGGATTTGTTTTAAAAATGCAAGGAGTGCATGCTTTCGACGGTCTGCGAAATAATTAATAGTTCGGCTCGGTTTCAAATTCTCTGCACCCAGTTCTCCCACGCTACATCTCGCTAACGCACCAAACACAAGAGTAAATATTAAAACAAATACATCTAATAGGGAAAAAGACAGTAGAGAGGCAAGGATACCCCCTCCATCTTATGATATATAATCTTTCTTACCATGGAACGTTGTCAAGTGTCAATCTGATGTTGTGAATTTTTTTGCACTAATAGGCAGATTCGAGTTCAAAATGTTGAGTATCATGCACAAAAATTGTGGGAATGAACCATTTACAACTCAAGAGCAATTTATAAGACCAAACAAAGGGCCACCCGTGATGGTAGACTTCCCTACATGTATGGTATTAAAATCATGAAATCACGAACGGTGATCGTACCAAAGATACGGTATTGTTGGCTTTCACACAAACTTTGAAGTATATATTTAATTAATTATACATGTATAGTTTACAATAGTTTCACTGTAATACTTCCCTGTGTTAACGGGCAGTTCCCTTCCCACCCGTGCCATGTTAAAAATTGTATACATGACATCTCTGCGAATAATGAATAAATCGTCGTGATAACAATTTTGCTTGATACTCTGGTTACTACTGGAGGCGACAATCCAACTTTAAGGAATAAATACCCTTTGATTAATTAATAAAAAAGATAATTAAAAATTGATTACAGGGTCGTTGGCGCCATCTATTGACAATATTGGGCAACTGGAATAAATAAACAATCTTTAATTATCTTTTTTATTAATTAATCAAATTCATTAAAGTTGGATTGTCGCCTCCATCAAGCCTATCAGACTATCAAGCAAAATTGTTATCACGACGATTTACTCATTATTCGCAGAGATGTCATGTATACAATTTTTAACATGGCAGGGGTGGGAAGGGAAGTGCCCGTTAAGTTCTCAGAGAGTTGACTTTTGGTGGACGTTCTAAATCGTTCAATAAGATCTTCCATCATTTTTCATTCGTTACCAAAATAACACTTCTTAGAAAGTCCTTGTTACCCAAAACCACTTTTCAGAATCTACATTTTACCCAATTCAGGTACAATATTATAACAAAAATAATTGAGGTCATTAATACCCATTTTGTCAAGAATGTTTGGGACTCAAACCTTACAGCCATTGTTGTATTGAGAATAGGTGAGTTAGAAGATGAAGTTGAAGGTTATTCGGGTTGGAGCCAGACCCCAGTACAGCCCCAACTTCAATTGTGTATTCTTCTAGGTGTGTCACTTCCCAGTTAAAAGTTCCTTTACCCAACTTTGGGTAATTTACCCAGGTTTGGAAATCAGGGTCCTACATGGTCATGCTCAGTCTGGAAAGCTCCTTATCTCAGTTACAGTGAAACCTCTCTATGTGCACCTATGGTGCATAGTTAAAGTGTCAAAGCTAGCGAGGTGTCCTAGTTACAGAGTTTGCCAAGTGTTTGACTACTGAAAAAGCAATTTTCAAGTTTCAATTACCAAATTGGAAGGGGCTCTCTCCAGAAGGGTTGGAAAATAATATTGACAAGCAAAAAAGCAATTTAGTCAGCGTGAACTATCACCTAATTCACATGGTTTTCTTATCGCGTTTTCTTAACACTTACGAGTTATGGGGTGGCACACTTACAGGAGTTACCCCTAATGTTAACTATAACACACGTTCGGTGTAAAGAAAAACTGTTCCACATGATGGGGTGGCACACTTATAGAGGTGTCCCACAATAGGTGTTTCACTGTACTTGATGATTTGTTACAATGGTATAGCAAGAATTTTGATCGATTTTGAAGTGTTGCAATCCACACCACATAACATAACTCATTTCTTTTCTTTGCAGGATCACTGCAGGGGCCTCACGAACGGCGGTTAATAAACGATCTGCTGCGAGGCTACAACAACTTAGAGCGGCCAGTAGGAAACGAGTCGGAACCAATAATCATCAGCTTCGGATTGACTCTCCAGCAAATAATAGACGTGGTATAATAATTCTTGTTATTTCTCAGTGTTCAATGCGCGCTGTCCGTTCCCATTGCTAGCGTCGCTTTCCTTGAATATGTTTCTGGCTCAGACGCCATGCATCCACCCAAACAGAGCCAATCTACGGAGCTCGCAACTGACCATCGACATGGCAACTGTCGATTCTTCAAATCCATAACGACGGATACGTCGATATGACTGAACGTGATCGTGTGAAACGGGGCTACCGACGTAGCCATCGAGATAAACGGATTGTCGTAGGCGTATGCCACGCATAACTGAATTTGGGAAAAAGGCAGCAAAAAATGCTACAGTAGTTGTAAAGGGGGCCTCCGTAAATACGCTCCAGGCCTAAATAAACACCAGTAGTACATTTTCGTAAAATATTGAGATTTGGCAAATTAATACCCATCGTGAGGAGGTTTGAACACTTTGTCTTTGACAAACCGCAACAAAATATCCAGAGATGTTAGGTCAGGTTTGGAATAACTTGGCGCACCACCACATTGGACCTAGATTGTGAAAGATGTCCTGGACGCAAACGTTCCATGACTCTGGATTGGCAGAAATGCCCCAATGGCCTGGTCTCCTATGTATATTGGCATCACATCTCTGGACTGTTTTTGAGTGGGGGTATCCGTGATTTAATGCCCAGAATAAGGTGTCTAGAAAATGCTGTCTAGCTCAATGGGCTGAATACGAAAAAGTTCCTGTATTTCAATTAGAAGCCCTTTATGAATTTTTAAAGTTGAAAACTACATTTATAAACACCCTCTATATTTTAACCTTTAATGTCTATTGAACAATAATCACACATGCCTTAGCAGTCGCAATTTATTATTTTTTTTGCTTTTGTGTTTATCATAACCCAATATAACCTATCCTAACCTAATTAACATGAAACGTAATTTCTTTATTTTGCCGCTCCCTAACTACAGGCAATCACTGCTAGCACACAACCTGTTAGGAGAATCCCACGTACTAATAGTGTCTATGCCATATTAATTATAATTATTATTGGAAGCAATTAGCGGTGTTTGTTAGCATCAAAAGGAAAATTAGTGTTCACTTATTCTGAAATTAAGATACCATGTTTTTCCTTCTCCATGAAATAAGATAAAGCCGTAGATCATTTTTATTTTCATGAATGTTCTAAATTATTCACTAATTATTCGGATTCATTAGCCAAATAAACCAATAACATCACTTAAGTCTTTGAAACTCATGATCTCCTGCAAAATTATACAATACATGGTAATACAGTAGTTGGAGATTTGGTGCACATGCTATTCAATAAATCTGAATTTAACAACTTGAAATTACACGTATGGATTATGGGCGTTATTTAAAATCACCGAACCCTACCCTTTTTTACCTCACACATCAATAGCGAGCTGTGTTTACACAATTACCGTTTGAGACAAAAATAGTTTTAATTTTTTCATTTTAATTTAGTATTAATTAATTAACTATCCCAAGCAATGGCAAACGTGGAAAGTTAGATGGAAATTCATCGTTATTTAAGAATTTCATCAGCAGTTTAAATAAGAAACCAAATAATGTATCATACCGTGCAGATCCCAACTCACTGACAATGACAGCAGCATCAATGCCATCAGCAATGATGTCAGACAGATATCAGCATCGCCTTAACTATCAATATTATGGGTTGCACTTCCGAATGATGCAGTAGTTGTATCATCATGACTCGTATCTAGGTACAAACACTAACCCTATCAACCGGAAATACAGATTTCCAAAGCCTTTTCCATAATTCAAACCAATAAAATTAATCTGAGCTCGGTGCAATCTGTCTAGAATCTCGGACTAGCATTACAGATAATTATCCAAACCTCTCGCCATGTTTGGTGTGCAACGTTAAAGCCTAATATAACTTAATACAGTCCCTGTCGTAAAATATTTAACTGCAGGTGTCCGTTCTACAGCTCCGTACTTTGGCTCTTGTTTGATGGCCTAATGTGCTATTAAACTAGGATCACAATCATAAAACAATGCGAGTCAACTGGCAAAGCGGCCATCTTTATAATAATCGCATAAAGAGACTGCTCATCTGGGATCTTGACTTGACTACAAGACTCCCACTTAATTTCCGCAAAGATATTAGGAAAGCAACATTTAGAGAGCAAAACGATAAAGGGGTTCTCTCGAGGTAGAGATATGTATGGTAGGGTGCTATCTTAAGACAACTATGAATTTACAATCTATGTAGTGTGCAAATGCCATTCGTCTAGCTAATATTTAGTTAAACATGTAAGTAATATGATGATAAAACTTGTATGTTCCTAAAGTTACAGGCTAATGGCATTAATACATGCAGCATAACTTGAAATTAAATTTGAAGGATTTTACCTTCAACTCGACTAGTGACAATGTATTTTCCTCGTGATAACATGTAGGTAATAACCTTTGATATTAGGCCTAATCCTAGTTGTTAGTCGTTAATGAATAAGAAAATCTTACAGTACAGGCTTACATGGAGTCGACCATGGTTAGTTTCACATCAGTGCATTTTGAATCATAATACATTTTCTAAGTTTTGGCTTTTGACCTTCACATGCCAGCTTTTCTCCTCGGGTCTAGACATGAGCAACATGTCAAAAACACTTTACGACTAATTCATTTGTTTGGGCAAAGCAGTAGCTAAAGAAAAGCATTTACTTAGAAAGACCAACAAAATATAAATTAATTCTAGAATTACTTTGATTAAAACTTAAGCTGTGTAAATTCACAAACTCTACACTTAACAAATATTGAAAGCAATCAATATTGTGTGTGATATTGCAAATCATTTTGCTGCCAACAATTGCCCAACAAGATTTTATTTATCAAAATTTCAGTTGTCTACATAACTCAAGGTAGCACCCTAGCTGGCACTCGAAGTTAATTATAAATGATAGACTGCTGTCATCACTTTACCTTCAAGTAATAGACAAAGAAATGGCAATATTATCATTTCCAGCCGTTGACCAAACCCTTCTACACTTACTCATGGTTAACTAGTGCTTGCATTCCATCTTTTGCGCTATGCACATGCATTTTCAAATTCATTTAAATAGTCACTATTTATATTTGTTTATCATTGCAACTTTGCTAATCGAATTTCGCAAAAAAATATGGCTTGAAATTCACAAATCTGCAAACTAAAAACCGATTTTTCTGAAAAATTCATTCTAAATTCGTTGTAAGATAACCCAATTTCTAATCCTGCGAAAATTGGGAATAATTAGCAAGGGTGCAAGAGCACATTTCTAAAGCTGGGGAAACCAAAGAGAACCGCCACCCAAACCAAATATTTGACAAAATCGAATCAGGTAAATGTCCGGTGGGCTTTGAATCTTTTCCAAATGACCACAGCTATTGCATAAAGTAGCCAATGGCGACCGTTTCAATGAAAAGAGACCTCCATACTGCAAGCCTATAATGTCATCATTTATTTATTACTCAACTACCAGATGCTATAAATTATCAACTTAAATTTCACTAAAGTGGAAATAACTTGAATTAGAGCTAACCAAGTGCACATTATTGCCTTTGATAAACGACATAGAAAAGTATGGTTTTCCACAAAGAATGAAATCAATAATTCAATTTTGAATTCCACGAGGAACATTTAGCAAGTAATGTCTGCAAGAGTACAATAAAGAAAAGCTTCTCATCGAAACTTGAGCAAATGTTTACAGAGTTAATACCAATCTTCTAAAGCGATATAGAAACTAATGGACGCAATATCTTGCTATTCTTGGACATAAACCGGAAAACTAGCTCGTCAGACTAGGCAAAATCCATTTAGAACCCATTAATGATTTTTTTAGTGCTATGGTATTGGTTTGTTCCCAATTATCCAATATTTTTGGGATTTTCTGAAAAAAATAATCTTCGTTGAAACTGACCAGGCCAGATTCTCAGTTACATAAATAGAAAACGAGGTAAAAAATTCATCAAAAACGCAAAAAATCCTGACCATCAAAATTTTTCGAATATTTAGTGTACAGGGTGGCGATTTTCTTTTGGAGATTAGTGGCCGTTGAAGACAGACGTTGAAGGAAGATGACCCTGTTCTGAGTCAAAGGTTGGTATCACGTGAGTACGGTTTCCCCCGCTCACCAATCACCTTTTTCTTTTTCTCAGGACGAAAAGAATCAAATAATAACCACAAACATTTGGCTAAACCTGGTAAGTCCGCGCCGGCGTGTCCCTGTATGGCCTATTGTCTTGTATTGAAAGTGACGAGTTTGTTGTTATTTTCTTCTAGGACGAAAAGAACCAACTACTAATCACAAATATGTGGTTAAAATTGGTAAGTCCTAAAACTAACACTAAACTAAAGAGGATAAATAAAGTTGAATCCGAATAATAAGAGCGCGTTTAAAAACCTAAATAAACCCTTCAGATAAAGGAGTAAGTATTAAACAACACTTGATTAATTCCTCTATTTAATTCAGTCTCACTTTCAATGCTCTCAAATTAAACGAAAATCTAAATACGAAAGATAACTAAATCTCTCTTCCTAATAAACAAAATTTCTGTGTCTAAACACATTTCAACTTCGTTTATCCTCATGTTCCTCCTTCTTAAAAACTTTTAAATTTTTAAACCTTATCTAACTTCTCCTTTGCAGGCATGATTAAAATCCTGCATGTCAAATAAACTAGCAAACTCTAAAATAATTTTTTTTAAACTTGGTAGACTCTTTCAAAACAGTTACCAAATACGGTTATCAAATTATCAAATACAAAAAAGAGACACAATAAGGACCACAAAATACTCGGTTTCAACTCACTGAACAGTCTTCATAAAGCGAAAATAGTTCCCAAAGGGAATGCGCCACAAGAAAACATCAACGAAAGTTCATTAAAATTAAGCTCAAAAACTAATTTGGAAGTTTAATTAAAATGACTACCTTGGATGAAAGAAGGTTAATCATAATGCATTTTGTAGTCTGCTTGTGGCAGCATCTCTGATTACCTAAACACTGGCTTCAACGAACAGCATTCAATAAATATGCAGAGAACATTAATTCCTGCAACATCAGTCAATTTTTGACGTTTTGCCAACCACAAAATGAATTTTGTATGCAATAACACAACTAAACCCAACAAGTATTTAACAAAAACTATTTTTTTCCATATCATAGTATGAAAACGTCAATTATATTTGTTTAGTAAATCATGAAAATGTTAATTATACTGATTCATGTACATGTAAGTCGCTTAACAGTCAAAAATGACCTCATAAGAGGAGACAAATTTGTGTCACATGTAGCTGATATATGGTACATTCCTTCAACAAAAATGGAATGTCAAACAAAGAAACTTTCACTCAACTATCACAAATATGGACATTTGCGGTTTAAACGCGTCAGTTGCATACCTCAAAGTTTCCCAAATTTTACCATCAATGTACAACTCTCACATTCTACCTTCACCCATCAATATCAAAACTACACGGATTTTAAAGTTAAATAAACTGAAGCATCTCGATAGACACATTTCACTTATTCATATTTTTCTAACAATTAAAATTGTTCCAGTGATATTTTATACATTTCACATGTAACCAAACAAGCTGTTATTGATCATGTTAATTTTTTATATTACTGCCATACGGATTTTGACAATTTTTTAATGTAAATATCTTTTCGTAACATGAATACGTTCAGCAAATATTATGACAGTCATAAACATGTTTATTATTCATTGGTTTCAAATATCTACTAATTTTGGAAATACCTCTGAAAGACGTGAAAAATCCAATATATTGATCTTGCGCACACTTGTAAACATCAATGTGAACAACAGTAAACACGTTGTGGTTTAAATGATGATAACATTCAGTCAGGAACGATTTTCCTTTTTTAAAACTACGTATCTGAAACTTGTTCAGCACTGGATTTTCAAACAGAGCTGCCCTGCAGGATTTTTCCAAGTCAAAATGAAATCGATCGTTGCACACTTTGATACAACTTCTGAAGTTTAAAATTCGTCAATACAAAAGATTTTTTGTAAACCAAAACTTGATTAGAATAATTTTCCAAAGTCTCTGTCGTTGATGAAACTGGAGACATTCTTGGTGAAATTATTCTAAGGATTCAACGAAGGCATAACATTCATAAAGACTTCCCAAGTCACTAAACCGAAGACAAACTTAATAACCAACACTAAATAAAAATAATACAAACAAGAGTCAGGGAATAGTTGGTTCTACCCTAGAAACTGGCATGAGCACAAGAAACTTCAGTGTGCTGCATGTGCGCAAATGATCGGCTGGAATGTAGTTTGCTATTATCCGCTTGCAGATCGAATGCAGATTGCATGCATTGATTTTTGCAGTAATTAGAAACTCAAGAATAGATAGCTGCAAGATTGTTTGCATTTGCTTGGTCGCATTTTACATTCTTTAGTACTATTATACTCTATCATTGTATTGTTGTTTATGATATTGAAAGTTTTGAATTTCGTGGAATTTCCAAGTTTTCTGCTTTAACATTGTATCTTACTTGAACACAAGATTATGTTGCCAATAAATTGGTTGTTTAATTGTAAAACCATACTAAAGCAAATTTGCTCAGAAAGATTTTTATAAACTTATAAATTCCTATCATACTATGTCGTGCCATATATAATGGAAGAATCTGCTCTATCTAATTGCCAATGATTTTGCACTTTTGGAATTTCATCCTTGTATACACTTTTCTGTGTGGGTTCTTTATTCCATTATTTACACATTTGTAAAACTAAAATTAGTTGCAGTGACCATTTATAACCTATGGATGAAAGTCGATAATCTTACTTGTTTTAAGAGTAATTTTAATAAAGACATGCAGGGCAAATCTTTATTTTAAGTGTTTTTATGTATTCCTCATAACATTTCAAATATACCAATTTCTAAGTTGGAAATAATAAATTTGGCTTGCTAGCTCAATGCAGTATTGCAAAAACACCCACTATAATGGGCCGTTTTTTTTTTAAAAAAAAGTTTGAAACGGGCATATATGCTTCCATGAGATAATTGTCTAGCGTTTAATACCAAATCCAACACTAAGAAGAAAATGTGTTCCTCCTGCATAATTAATTTCCGGAATTACGATTCCGAAATCCAATTATTTGTCCATACGTGCAACGATATAGTTCAAGACGTAGTCAACTTGTCTAAAGCCTAATACATCTTGGAATGATTGCAAGAAATAAATAAAATAGATGTTATTCGGATAATATTCCCCACCAATTTGCAAAATTACTCTTGACTACAACTTCCCCCCCCCCCTTTAGTTTTGCATAGTAGCTTAGCAGTCTGGATTATCAGAAAAACAATCGCCATCGGTACTAAGAATTACACTTTGTTATTAATTGCCCTATTTCGTAAAAAAATTGCCTACTACGGAAAAATAAACCCAAAATCCAATATTTCTAGTAGTTATTTTGTCGTTTTTCGTAATATTATGACTATCTAAGCATTTAAAAAAATCGATCTTGTTCTTTTAAATCTCATACATTTTCTGAAAAACATTAAGGAGGGATTTTAATACCTTGTCGACAACCCGGAAACGTTTCCTTGAAACATGGTGTCTGGAAATTGATTCCTTAATGTTTCCCCATGTCTAACAAGAAAACATGTTTGGATAAACACATGAGGCATTTTTTCTCAAGCATGTTTCCTAGCTAGAATGTGGAAACATTGTGAGGTTATTTGTTTCCAGAGACAATAGGGGTGACAATCCTAAAAAATAATTTTAATTATAAGTGAAATTGACTAATTGGTGTGCGCATGTGCATATGGCTACCAAAACCCGCAAAACCGGTTTTGGTAGTCATTTGCGCATGCGCACACCAAATAGTCAATTATAATTTGAATTACTTTTTACAGTAGAATTGTCACTCAGTCATGTGTCTTTGAAACGTTTCTTATGTGTGGATAAGGCTTAGGCAGCATTATTTCAACAATTTTTTTCAAAACATTTTTCCTATAGCGTCCAAATAGTTATTAATATTATTAAAAAACCAATATTTGAGATCATCGTTTCTAAAAAATTTACATGACATTCCAACATTATTAATACATGTAATACTAAAACACTACATACATGTACCATTTCAGTTTGATTTATGAAAGACTTGATTCAGTCATTAATTCTGAAAATAATTTAGGAAAAAAATTCCACAAAATTACACTTTTGCGATATATTTTTTAAAGTTTCATTACTGCCATATTTTGTTGGATCTGCCCCAGTATATGCAAACGCCTAGAATCCCATTCCACTTGACATTCCAAAATTATTAATACATGTAGTACTAAAACTAGACAAACATGTACCATTTCAGTTAGATTTTTGAAAGGCTTGATTCAGTCATTATTAATTCTGAAAATGGTTTAGGACAAAAAGTCCACAAAACTACATTTTTATCTATTTTTAAGGTTTTGATGACTGCCATTTTTTGTTGGATCAGCTCCAAGCAGTATATGCAAACCCCTAGAATTACGTGAATAAAAAATGGGATAAAGGACATTTAAGTGCTACCTGCAGACCAGATCTTCCTTTAAATATGCACCGAAGCCCTGTTATCTTGGTGAATAAAGTGTTGGGCCGAAAACGCTGGCAATAACGCCAAGTTGCTTTTTAAAAAGCAAGTGGAATTTCAGGCTGATTTATGTGGCCTGTAATGACCAGCAAAACCAATGACTAGCTGGCAAATCTGGGTTGCAGAGGAAATTGCACCTCAAATCCAAAAGCAATGAGTAGAAGGCGAAATGTTCGTTAATTTATCACGCCATTTTTTTGGTGAAACACGAAAGCATCGAAACAATTTATCTTTCTCCGAGCTTACAAAGAGCCATAACTCGCTCGGAAATATGCGTGCAAAGCGCCATTCTGGAAGCCCTTTCAACTTTAAGGGACTGGAAATTGCTGCTCAATTTCATGAAGTCTTTTGTCGACAGACAGCCCAATATTCGCAACATTCCTTACGCGACTGAGGTTTGCCAGAAATAGCATTATTTCGCCCAAATTCTTGCAGCACAAAACAAGAACGGTTAGAAAACAATGCTCAGAGTGGATTTAACAAAGATGTTCACCTGGTGAAACATAGATGGCGCTTATAGAGATAACTTAGGACATGTGGGACTATCAAAGAGTTCTCAGGATTCCAAGTGTTAAAAGCGACGATATTTTGTAAAAGTGAGACAATTTTATTACATTTAGGATCAGTGGGCTGAAGTAGAAAATTGGAAATTGTGTGATTTGGACAGGCTTGTTCACGAAGAAATATTGACTCTGATCATAGCAGATTACATGTACATGCATATGGGAGAAAATTACTTTTTCTGCATAATTTTGTTAAGGCTTCTTGCACATGGAAATAGAAAGAAAACTAGACCTATTAGATATGGCGACCATTCAGTGGATAGTCCAATCCTGTTATTGATAATTATCATTCAAGACAGCACTTGACATACAGTACAGTATTCCGAGAATTGGAACCAGTTAGTGACTGGTTGGTTTTATAGAAACGTTTCCTAGTACTAAATAAACCACTTTTAGACTAATTTCGTCTACATATACAACTTCAGATTGGAACTTTACTGTAACTTTACTAAGTTGTAAGATACAGTGTACATATATGTTGAGTGATAAATCTGGATTTATTGTTCATGGCTTGCTAGTGTCGTTGTCAGTTTAACCTTATTTGCAATTTCTAGCAACTTGTAAGAGGGGCACACATTTCTGACTCACCGTGTATAACTAACATGATACATGTACCAGTTCTCTACATAATACTTCAGTATTTTATCCATTCTTAAAGGGAATAGTTTAAGTAAACTAGGTACGCCGACCAACTGTTAAAGCGTAGCAAAGAATGTGATAGATTAGAATCCTGAATACACTATTTAAAAAAGTCACAATACATGTACTGAGACCCAAATACTCAAGTCGTACATGTACAAAAAAAGAAAACGTGGTTACGTAGAGGGCGACAGCTTCATATGAGAAATACGCATATGTAATCTGGTTTACCATTACCGAGTAAGAAACACAGCCATTACCTAGTTTCTAAAACTAGATTCGGTGTCATCATCCAAAATTTTTGTCCTTAGATATACGGTTAGGCCTAACCATACAGCAAGGAAAGTCGAAGTGCAACAGCACAATCTCTCACACAGTGGCATGCAGTGACGAATTTAATAACATACCTTATACTAAAGTTTCAAGCATATTCAGTAGTGCTTCAAACTTCTAGCTTCATACGAAGAACAACAATTTTTTTTTGTTAAATCTAAAACTAAGTTTACATACAGCACATGGACACTGTACTGAACGTCAACATCTGAGTGCTCAAATCCACTCAGATTTGCTGTAAATTAGCTTGTTCAACCGCAAATCTGGCTTGATTTCTATAGCTTAGCCAGCTATTATCAGTTCCGAAGAAGAAACCGCTTACTAACTCCCGAAATTCCGCGAATTCCGACTAAAATAACCGAAAAAACCGAGACCTGCTGTTGATACCTGTTTACTCTTATGAGAGTATCAAACTGAAGCCGAATAGATGCCCCGGTAGCGTTTCTGAGCTCGAGTACAAAGCGAAGTTCTTCCATATTGGGAGACACTTACGGGCCGAAAATGGAATAATGGCATGCAAATCACTAGCAGAGTCAATGTTTTGAATTATTAATTTTACCAAAAAATAATACCGATTCCGAATTTATTATAAGGGAGCACAATGACCACTAAATTCGACAAGTGCAGATTTTTAACGTTTGTAAATTAGCGATAAGTTATTAAAACATTTTTCCATTTATGATGTCTAACGTAGGCTAATGCACTTGAATTTTAAAGACATTGTAAGATTTTTACAGAAATTATTTTACATTAAAAATGTGAGAAAACTGAACGGAAATTTCATGTGGCGACACCAAATAATTTTGAAAGATGACTTCGCAATTGAAAAATTGAAAGAATTGCCTGGTTGCCTATATACATAGAATAATATCATTAGACAAATACACAAGTCAACATTATAACTATTGAATGACAGTACCTTTACGTAACACAGTGAAAGCTGTCTAGAAAGACCATTTGATGTCATATGAAAGTGGTCGTTGTACACAGTTTACTTAAACTAGGCTACAGTATTAATAATAATGCAAAAAAAATACTGAACAAATACATGTACTGTATGTAGACTACCGGAATCATGTAAGTCATACAGGGTGAGTCAGAAATGCTTGCCCCTCCTACACGTTGCTAAAATTTTCAAATACTACTGAACAGAAAACGCAAGTCATGAACGAGGTATCCAGAGGTATCTCTCGACATGATTGCATCTTATACCATAATAAAGTTAAAGCAATAGCTCCAATTAGTCTAAAATGGTTTATTTAGTATTAGGAAACGATTCTGTGAAGCTAACCAGTCACTAACTGGAACCAATTCGCGGAATACTTATGTCAAGTACAGTCTTGAATTACTGTATGCTTATCAGTAACAAGATTTGACTATCCACTGTATGGTCTCCATATCTAATATGTTTAGTTTTCTTTTAATTCCCACGAGCAAGGTTCAACAAAATTAGGCAGAAAAGGTAATTTTCTCCTATATACATGTAATTTGCTATGATCAGGGTCAAGATTTCTTCGTGAATAAGCCTATCCAAATCACACAATTTCCAACTTTCTAATTTAGCCCATTAATCTTAAATCCAATAAAATTATTTCACTTATACATGTACAAAGTGTGGGTCAAAAGTTGTTGTTAAATAGTTTTTGGATTGTTTTGTAGCAAACCATTGTACTGTACAACCTCAAAGTATCATAAAAATGTGCAATTTTAGGGCAATTAGACTCATGCTAAAAGTGATTGAGTGTTAACGTTAGACAGGGTTCAACCTTCCCAAAATCCTGAGCATTCTTTTCTCAGCGTCCATTGTTTAGTGCGGCAAAAACAAACATTGTGCCATGACATTGATACCAGTGCCGAGCCAACCTTCTGCTAAGTTTCATTCTCTTTTAAAACCAGGAATGGGTGGACGTGAATCTACGGTGGAATGTCTCAGAATATGGCGGAGTGAAAGACTTAAGGATACCACCGGCTCGTCTATGGAAACCAGATGTGCTCATGTATAATAGGTAAGAAAAGCAACAAGGCATGCTCTAATTCTAACGGTCTTGGATTTATGCTTCGATTTCAGTCGATTTAACATAGCATTGCATGACTTTAAACTTAGTTAAATTTAACTCTAAACCCTTTAGAATTCCAGATAAAAGTTTAACTAACGATATTCATCTTAGGCCTGAACGTTCCAAAACAGTCACGAAAATTAAATTTTATGCACGATTCTGCCTACTCTTACATCTACATGTAGGAAGTTAGAAACATGAAAATGACTTTTTGGAAAAACTAACCATTTGGCGTCACTGTTATTTTGTTCTTTGCCATATTTGGACAATTTATGAGTATGCTGACAATGATGAATGGTGCAATCACATAGTGTTTATCACCAAAATAAATTACAAAATAACTGAAAATTCAGCAAAATCTGTAGGCCTACGTTCAGAGGGGACTAAGCTGAATATTGATTGGTAGAATCGTGATTACTAAAATTAACCGCCTGTGCATATCACATGAGGTTTGTTTAAACACTGCCAAGCTAACATAATAATCGCATGCTTAATACCGTATAAACTACCAATTAACATTCTCAATTGACCTTCTACAACAGGATTTTCAGGCGCAAAGTAGACATGGCGATAGTCTGCTTTTGTCATGTGCTGCTTAACTTGTGTCTGCATGTCACATTACACATACTTGCTTAATCATCCTTGTTGCATCAACTTTTACATTTTAATGCGATCAGCCAAAAGCAACATTGCACGAAAATTTAAAAGCACCAAACGTTGAACACGATCCGAGTACTAAGCTACTGTAAAAGTTTAAACATCTGCAACAT
Organism: Kryphioiulus occultus; assembly: GCA_034687865.1. Taxonomy (NCBI): domain Eukaryota; kingdom Metazoa; phylum Arthropoda; class Diplopoda; order Julida; family Julidae; genus Kryphioiulus; species Kryphioiulus occultus. The sequence continues at coordinate 18,768 of JAQGAF010001970.1, forward strand.
ATCATGATTATATTCATTTACACCTTTTTATTTGACAGTTGGGATATATGCCCCCGCTCTAATGTGCGCAAATTAGGCATATTTACAATAAAACAATATTTCACCCCTACTTCTCTAGTTACAAGAATAACACCTGCCCTAGTTATCGAAATTTATCCTTTTTCACATTTTTTTTCTTTCCCTTTTTTGAGATTCCTGGCGTTTTTTTCATAGTTTACATGTTTTGAGTTTAAACTAGCTCAATCTGCCTATCCCATATGTTCAATTTGTTAGGAGAAATCCACTTTCCCATAGTGTCCATGAGGAGCAGGGCATAAACCGTAGCATTGTGGAAAATTGCATGCAAGTGCATATTAACACATATTTGGTCTGCTAAATATCAGATGAGGGTTGCGTTTTAATATCACCGACATTTCCAAAATTTGCTATGAACACCATGTTTGAGAAATTCTCAAATTAAAAAGAAATCAAAAAGAATTATTTTTAATTTGGCACGTAGTAACTACCATATGTTATGACAGTTTTTATCTAGGAAACACTTATGAAAACATTCAATAGTGCAATGCAATGCAATGCAACTGCGAAATGTGAACATCTGTTATGTTTTTAAGAGTCATCTTACAAACAAGTAATCTGACGTCACATTACAACAACTTAGAGTAGATTTTAGGCATTTTGCAAGCCATCTGCAGCGTAAGCTGTGTTAACCTGTTTTAGAATCAACAGGAGTCAGAACGATAGCAAATGCTTGGTGCTTACAGTGGATTATTGAACATGCCACTGAAACCTTAATCCAATCTTTCGACGTGTATGGAATATAAAATTTTCAACAGAACGACACTGTAACTGATGAATGAAAACCGATCAATATGGCTCCGATTTCAAAACTGTCAGTAAATAAAACAGCCAGATTAATCTTTCAGACACCAATCAAAATGACACTCCAGGATTAGTTTCTTACATTTCGTTACTTGAATGTGTCTTCTTATAACACTCAACAAATTGTTTCTTCTTATAACACTCACAACATCAACGCTACAAAATTGTCAGGTAAAATGTGTGAGAAAAACCCGAAACGTAGTCTAAATATTCTACATTTCTGAACTGTATGTACAGTATTTACAACATTTTTGTCCATGTGGAATTTAAAATGAAAATGCAATGAAGAAAGTGTCATAAATATGTTTTGGGCATGCTACAGCTTGGACCCTGCTCCAATTGTGCATAAAATTTATATCTCAATTACACTGTGTACTTGTCAAGGATACAAGAATGACACCTGGCCTACTGTAGCTGTCACATTTTATCCATTCTTATTTTGTTTTTGGCTTTATTGCCTTTGCTTTGTTTTGTGTGTTGGTGAAGCCCACTTTCTCACAGCGTATAGGGGGGGCGCAAGACCTAATCTGTAGTACATCGTTAATATAACGATAATTAATGCTGTTGTACAACAATTGCCACTTCAAACTATACTGACAACATGTGAAGTATTTGAAGTGTTAAATGCACCGTTCTGTTGATTGGCTTGGAACAACATTGAAGAACACTTAAGATAGTAGAGTGAAATCCATAACCCTAGAAGAATTTAAAAAATATTTTCATTAATGATATTTCTAAAATTAACAAATGAATATTTGCAGGCAAGTGTCCCAACTTCGTTCAATAAGATTAACGAAGAAATCAACGTCATTGTACGTGGCATGCATGCATAATTAATAATCCCATTTTAGACCCGGAAACTAAATTATCAGACGTGACCATAGTCATCCCTAATTAACTCCCTTTTAAAACATTAGGGGCGTAGAACGAAATTGCGAGCAGACTTGCATGCCACTCATTAGTTAATTGGCGAGGTTTCGACATAGCAATTAGTGAACTGCTTTTCTCAAGTGTCAGAAATCAGCCATGAGAAGCTTGAGCAAGCGTAAAATCGATCCAACTTCCTAACTTTGGAAATTTGAAAGAAATGATGAATTAGTTAAACTTAGGGTAAAGTGGACATGGAAACAAATCTAGTTAAGTTTCGAGTGGGATTTGCTAGCTGGTTTCCATTTTGATCAACCACGAGGCTACTTTTGTAAAAGCTCAAGATGATATTTTGCTGTATCTTTCAATCATCCAAATACACACTGTTAGTTATTGATGGAAAGCAACAGACATAATTACTGTGTTATAAAAACGTGATGAGACTATTAATAAAATTCAAATTATTCAAAATTATTCATTTAACAATATTCAATAAGCTTCCCATACGACAAGAAGCATTTGACTCATATCCTCAAGCTTAACTGCCTATACGGTCCCATAAAAAAATCAAAAGAAAATAATAAGAAATCTGCCCTGTTAATAAGACACGAGCCACGACTACATTCCACTTTGAGACAAGCAATGCCTTTCTCATATCTGGTGGGATCAATACGTACATTTACATGTAAATAAGAAGGTACTGTACATTTATCTAAAAACTTAATAAAACTTTAAATCAACTACACTATTTTTAAATAAACCACAGTCAAGTGAAAAAGTTGATATTTCAAACATTCTATGATAAAAGGAAGCAATTTGTTCCAATTATAGATTTGAGCAATTACATTACAAAATTGTTGCACTACCATGAAGAGACTCATGATATGAGTCATTGAGTCGTCTTAGTATACTAGGACCCATATTGGATAGCATAGATGGGCATGTTCCCTTGGCATGTATACATGCATCATATCATACAAAATGTTTAAATTATTTTGAAAAAAAGGTGTAAACCAAGAGAAAAAAAATTAACGTAGGACTCCAAAAGGGACATGCAAAAATCCACAATCGGTAGTTTAGATTCAGGAGACATGTCTTGTAAATATGTTTCAGGTATATTATGGTATTCTCCCCTGCAAATTTCTTCGAAATATATATTTCAAACCGATTTGTGCATTATACAAAAATTTAGTAAAAAACACCTGACATAGCTGTTAAAATTATCTTGTTAATACCATTTTTTGTATTATTCAGAGTTTATCATAACCTTCTTTAGTTTCCCTGTCCTAATCGGAGGTAACCAATACGAGCCTACAAGTTGTTAAGAGATGCATACTTTCTCATGGTGTTTATGGTGGAGCAGAGCATCAGTAGGGCATCTGCCGTACTATACGAAATCTTTATGCAGCAAGTTTTTAATCATGGTGATTCATTATGTTAAAGATTGACAATGAGACTGGAAAACATAGGGCAAGAGCGACAACCCCAAAAAGACAAAATCCACAAAGTCGATGTTTTTGCAGCTTTAGACTGCTATAAAATATCTCAAACTGTCTTGGTAAAAGAAAAAAGACCCACAATGGTGGAATGCAGATTGCGACAGCATTGTTCGATTTATCGCCGATGCTAGCGAAAATCACCATCCGAAATAATAAAAAAAACTTCAAACTGAACGGCTGTAGTGTGCGCTTGACATTTCAAAGATGAGTTTTTCCCATGGCAAACAACAACTGAATTCGACAATTTGGTCGTTCATTCGAGGCATCAAATTTAAACGCCAAAAATCCATTTCGAAAGCTATTCATAGCTGCCACCGTTGCCGCAAGGTGATTTTGCTCATGAAATTTCCGAAATTGGTCGAAAAGCATTGGCGAAAAAAATGAAGCAACGTAATCAAATACATGTAAATCAGGGCTCCCAACGTGCTCCAAATCGAATGGCGTTGTGGCTTTCCCAATAACAAAAGTACATATTTTGCAATGTTCAAATTTGTAACAGGGTGACTGACCGAACTTCAATTCAAATTCCATGACTTTTCCACGTTTTCCAGACACATTTTGGAAAATTTCCAGACAATTTAAAGTAATAACTTTACGGATTTGATTCATTTTCACTTCAGAAAGAGCCAAGTCAAGTGACATTCACATTTTAAAACATGGACTTCATTAATTCGTTTGCATGCTATATTTATGTCAAGCTCTTGGTGTTACCAAGCAATTTAAATAATGAACAGGAATCAGCTGACAAATGAATGTCCCATTTCAAATGTCATGTGCTGGAAATTTTATAAAGTCTAGATCACGAAATTATTCCCACAGTATTCATACAAACATACACATTGGCAAAGTAGCCAACTACCATATTTATAATTTAGAAACGCCAAAGCAAAATTTGTAACACAAATGAGTCAAAATAATGGATTTTTAGTGTGTTAATATTATTAATGATGTAAAAAATAGCGGTAGAAGCCATTAGATTAAAACACTGTATTTGTGTTGACTTCTTTTGAAATTTTAAAAAGTATTCATGATGACGCAAACGCTGTAAGGATTTTTTTTTGTTAATTAATTTTATCCAAGCATATAAACAATGGCTAAGTTGCCAACTACAGTATTTATTATTTAGAAACGCCAAAGCGAAATGCTTTTCAAACAAAAAATAGTAGAAATAATGAATTTTAGGTGTATTTTAATAGATTTTTCATAAGAAATATTAGGCAATGTAAATGGTAATGAAAACGCCATAGGCCACATTATTATAGAAAATAGATCACAAATACAACTCTTCTAATGCTTTTATGAGGTACTTATACCAAGCAAAATCCATCTGTCACAATATCCAGACCAAGATCAATTTCCCTGACATATCCAGGTTTTCCAGACGGCCAGTCACCCTATTTGGAAGTTGACAAAACGCGAAGGAAGGCTGCTTGCATCTCGTCAAATTTAATTGCTAGCGAATAATTAGTTGTTCAATCCCAGGCATGTTTTCTGGCCATCTGTTTTCGTTCTTTTCTCGTCGTTTTCAGTCGTAGCAGACTCAGTATCGATTTTCGAAAATAGGTTAAGAATGCACGAAGCAGTTTCCCACGCAGGCATACAAATGGGAAATTTCGCCTTAATAAAATCACAACTACCAGACGAAATTAGGGGCTGAATAAGATCTGTACACGTACATGTATGACTGGCAGCAGGTCCTGCACGTGTTTTCGAGGATTAGAAGGCCATATATCGTTAAGCCACTACCGTCTTAAAGCCGCTCTGCAAATGGATCGAATCAATAGAATTGTCTTGGATGCAGCATGTCAGTGCTGACATTGTGAGAACGAACGATACATTTACACAAAAAAGGAGTACTAGACATATACATCCTGCTACAACATAGATAATAAGAGAAAGTGGGCTTCTCCTAACGGCTTGTAGGCTGGCAGTGATTGCCTGGCGTTTAGGGGCAGCTTTATCATGAATTACATTCCAGCCTTACATTCAGGTTAAACAGAAAAAATAATAAAAAGGAAAAATTTCAACAACTAGGAAGGTGTCGTTCTTGTATACTAGCAAGTAGGTTGAACTATAAATACACTATTATGTGCACATTTGGAGAAGGACATTCTGCATTACGTAGTACACTGTATATCTAACATTAAAAAAACAGTAAAATTACATTTAATGAATTATTTCAAGAGTCACCATTAAAATAAAGGTGTCCAGCAGCTAGTTGAGGCACATCACTTTTCTTAGGGCATCTTAGATGATATTTTTCAATAAAACTATTAATGGAGTGCTTAGACTTTAATTATTTTTTGTGGTTTGTTTTTTAAAGTTTTCAAATAACTGTTTGTTGGTAAAAGAAACCACAAATAATGAAATTTCCTTAAATACATTTCACAAATTGAAACAGTAAAGACGAATATTTGAAAATGGGGAGCCAAAAATAACTCATTTTACGCTGGTATTACACATCCCTTAATATAGCCTATTTTAAAGCGCCATTGTTTCTTCTAATTTTAGTTTTCATATTTTGTCAACTTTTTTTCTAATTTTTTTTTTACAAAATTGTTGATTTATTTTAAATTTCAAATTTTCATATTTTGTTAAACGTTTTATTAATTTTTAAATTACATTTTTTTAATGTCTAAAGTCATTTTAAAGACCGTTAAAATATCCTAAGTTTACTTTAAAACTGAAAAAAACTATAAACGACGTTTGACATACAACTGGAATTGTATGCTATTGAAAACACCACATTCTAATTTATATTGAAAATCAAGATGACAAAGTCGAATGTAGAGAAAATGTCGCCATCATCATTGACTATGGATTTTTTTAAAAAAATGTGGGTTGTCAAAAGAAATAATACAATCAATGCCATTATGTAAACACTTCGTAAAACATGCACCTCAATTACGAAAATTGGCTTATGATTTTTTCTAAAATCATGTGAAAGCAGATTTCCACGGAAAATTAATTGAATTTGTTCTTCGAGGCACAAATGCATCGATTTTCCACCAATTGTGTTTGGAGCCACTGTCTAAACTCCAGAAAATTCCGTTCTTGCAACGTTGGCAACCAAGCACCAGCTGCCATAGTCAATAATCGATATACGTAGATGCACTGCCGAAAATTAACAGTGGTCCTCGGCAAGATGTTGTTGGTCGATAACCAGGTCACTTGACAAGGATTTGACCTTTCGACCTAGAGCCAGATTCCGCTAAATTACACGAATAGGGTCTTAATGCAAATGCTGCTTAGCTTTATAACTTTCGCATTGGCCAGTATCAAATAGGATCATTAGCAATTTGCCGAATATGGTGTCATCCACTCACATCTTTCAATGCATTAGAAGATTAACAGCTTTACGTTTAGAATGGCAGTTCTAATGAGTTGCATAGCATGCCAATACATTTTAGTCCCAGTTCCAAACAACATTGATTCAGCTTTTTTGTCAGTCTTTACATGTTACTTTCTCATACGACATTGTGCAAGTTTCCAATAACGCATTTAAGGGCGGGAGCCAATGTAACGTAATTGTCAAAAATATGTCATCGGCTTTGACAGAACGGAAAACGGAACTTCAATTCTTCGATCACGCCACCTTGCCTTATCAGAAAACCTATAATGAGTCAAAATGCTGTCAATACTTGGTATTGCCTACGGAAAGTTGTGAATAGGGTGACAGCATGCACGTATGCTCTAGTATAGTCCCTGCTCCAAATATGCTTAATACTTATATTTAAATTTACTTGTTAATTAGGGAAGAATAATACCTATCCTTTGCTTTTTGTGTAACCTAATCTAACCTTTTCTGACTTAGCTGCCCCAAACCTGTAGGCAATCTATACCAGCCTACATCCGTTAGGAGAAGCCAACTTTCATACAGGGTGTTTTTGAATTCATGATACAAACTGCACCTAGTGTTAGAGTAACCTTAAAGAAACAGGTTATATCAATGAACCTAGGGTCCACCATTCACCATTTATTAGTTACAAGGTAA
>JAQGAF010001971.1:0-25994 GCA_034687865.1 Kryphioiulus occultus
TGTTTTCTGAAAGCACCTTTGCAATTTTAAAGGGGCTGTCAAGGCAAAACCATGTATGTTCAATCACAATTGCAACTACACTTACAATCAATTTTTAGGATTGACACCCCCTAATATTATACGCGTCAAATTCTTCCGTCCTCGATATTCACCCTATTAGTAAATGAGTTTCAGTTATTAGTGACAACAACAGCCGGGCTCCTATTACCCACGCACTAAAAATGTCTCGTATTTTTAATGAATACTAAAATGAACTCGCGGCCCCTCCTCGTGTTTTTGCGTGAACGGAAAAACAACGAGATAATTTGACTAAGTATACGTACACGTATCCCGAATGATAGCATTTTTCTCGCAGTTTTTCATCATTTTCGCTAAAATTAGCTTCAGGGATTGATTATAAAGCAATGCATGTAGTTGTACCGTACTAGTTGTGTCTCTTCGTGAAACTATGAAAAGTTATCCGTTACTCAGAACAAATCCGTTTGAAATATCCGCGTCAATTCACGCGTGTTTCGACTTCTTCTTCGGTTAATGCATCGCTCTCACGTATATAGTCGTATACTCTTCGATGTATATGAAAATATCTTAAAACGAGTTATTTTCCCATCCTTTCCTGCATGGACAATGAAATAAATGAAACGACACATCTATCGCGCTCATTTGTCAACTGGAAACGAGATAGATCTATGTATTACCATTCTCGAGCTAACACTATACGGTGAAAGCTATCTCGGGGATTTTACCTAAAAGATTCCCCGATTTTTGATATTTGCGATCTATAGATACGTCAGCGCAATTCTTGTTGTACAGAACCGGTGTACGGTATATATTAACCCGGTATGTATCCACATTGGGCGCCAAACCCAGTGATGGGCACTAGGCCTAATTCTTGACTAATTCTTTGTTTAAGCAGTTAATACACTGAAACATTTAGTTCTACAGAAAATACAAAAAATAATTAGGTTAGGTTAGGTGCTTAAACAAAGGTTAACCTAACCTATTGCCCTTCACTGGGTTTGGGGCCCAAGGTGGATACATACCGGTTTAATACCCCGGTATACCAGGTACAGCGGAACCTGAATTCTTCGGTTATCTCATGCCCGAAACAGTCAGCTTCACTCCTTCTATCTAACTCACCCTGTATATAAACGTATATATGGGGATTTAGCGCGTAATACGAGATTTAAGGATGGAGGAAGCCGTAATCGAAGGCGAGAGAAGAAGGAAAGTGGAAAGATACGGTATATGTATAAGGGGGAAATATGAAAATGAAGTGTTTATGATTATTGGCGAAAGGGGAAAAGGAAAGATGCAGGCGTTAAGTAGCGAGGAGTTAAAGAAAATATCGCTTCGTCGCTCGCATACTCACTCACTAGAAACTTTGAACGAAACCGTAAGAAAATATTTTGTCGACGAGCATGAGAATTTCATATGGATTGATTCGTCTTTTTTGTCTATTCCTTCTAGTACATGTACAGTGTACGTATAGATTTCAATTCTGAAATTTCCCAACCATCCAACAACTCGAGAGAAAGCTCCGTATTACTTAAACAGTCGCGCCATTTTATTTTATCATTAGCTGCAATACTTCCCAAACCTTTCCGGTTATTACCTATAGAAACCGCTTGTGAGAAAGTCCTTGTTACCCAATTCAGGAAAAATATCCATTGTTCTGGGTTGATAGATTACACCCCGGCCACACGGCATATCTAAGTTGATTACCACTTGGCATTTATTTGCTGACTGTAGGGTACTGAGTTGAATTGAATTGAATTGATTACAGAGTACTCAGTTGAATTGAATTGAATTGAATTGAAACCTGTAACACATTATCAACAAAAAGTGATTTTTTTTGTTAGATTGTTTAAGAGTTTTGGTCGATTGACTGATCACTTTCATCGGAATACGTCTCATGAAATAAGATAAATGACGCATCTGTTTATTCCATTTATTGTTCTCTATATATGTTGATAGAGCACATTTTATACAGTACGTGTATTACGGAGGGTCATTTGTTGGAGCATTGATATTATAAATGAAAGCAGAGGGTGCGTGTCTCTTATCAGGTGCGTGGAGGGCGTGCCCGATAATTAACCCCCTCCCCTCCTCCCCCCGAAATCGCGCGGATAAGATCTAGTAAACGAACATTATACGGTATATATTGTACTCCAAATGTGACACGATGAATTGTAACGAAAACCTTATATACGTTTCCCCCTGCAGTAACTGATACTCTTAACATGGTTGCCAAAAGAGCAGATTTGTTGCATTTGTGGCAACTACAGATTTGGCATTTGAGATCAGATCTGAATATCAGATTTGTAACTGTGGCCTGCATGTAGTCCATGCCTGTGTGTGGCCAGCTATATTGTCCCAAATATGAAGACCATCTACACGTATACGAGTATAGGAACGTTGTATTAGACCGATCAACGTGCTCCTCGTTTCCCATCATGAATTTTTTCTGTTTTGGCAAGGATTCGCGCCAAATGCTGGCTAACCTCACGCACTTCACCGCAAAGAAAATAAACTTGTTGGTTCGTACAACGAACGGTTCTCATCTCAGTCGGCTGCTGCGCGAAAAATACGCTCAAATGAGCGATGGGAGAAAACTTCGACATTTTATGGACTAAATGTGAATGACCGCGGATAGTGTACTAAATGTATATATATATATGGCGGCCATATTTTGGAAGGGGGGGGGGATGTACAGTATATATATACATGTATAATATAGAGAGGGACGCACTGAGAAAATCCAGCTGTTTGCACACTGCATGCACTGCAATGGTGCGAAATCTCTCATCCTCCTCCCCCTCTCCCTCCAATCCCCTCGCCCACATTTATTTAATGGCGAATTAAAACAATAAATAAAAAGACAGCTTTTCACGCGTACGCGTTAAAACTCCTGGGAAATAAACCGAACGTATTATTTTTAAACGGTCTGCGAATCGTTCATTTTGAACGTTGTTTATTTGAATAAGGAATTTTTAAAAGGGGGGAAAAAAGCTCGAATTTAACCTCGCTCGAGTTTGTTAGCCCTCTTCGAGGGTTATAGCTGGTGCTCGGAATGTTGATTTTTCTGCAGTTATTCACCGCGTGATACTGGTCCTTAAGATCGATGGGGATTGATTACCTTTAACATCCGAAACAGCTTCAATCCTTCTTGAAAAGGATTCGAATAATTTTACTGTCTCGAGGGGAATTGTATTTCAACGAGCCCAAACCGTATTAGTGAAATACCTTGAAATTTTGCATGGATGTATCTTAAGGTGCCAAAAGCACCCATGCAGGCAACGCAGGAATAGGCGCTATACATGTACAGTACATGTAGGAGGAATTTACCATATTTCGGTCTTAATAATTAAACTTGAATAGTCGCGTATCCAATTTGTTCTTTCAAATTTAGCGGTACAACATTTTTGAAAATCTATGAAATTACCTTTGATATTTTCTGTTCACGGTTGGTGCTCCGCCCAATTAAGTTAGAATTAAATTACCGCGGTGTATTTCGACGCTCGGTGGCCGTAATATAATACGATGGGCAAAATTGCATTTCTTGTATTAGAACCGTATTTAAATGTTTCGATTTAAAATTTGAAATTCAATTTGAAGACGAACGATTTCTTCGCTCTGATAACGTGTTGCGGCGCTTATCGCTACTATAGGCCCTACATGTATTTACGTCTGTTTATTTCGCATAAATGACATCTTTTTTTTCTACCCATCTTTTTCTCATCTTTTTCTATACGTTCGCCGACTATGACTACAACTTTTCGGTAAAGCGTAATAAATACTGGATTCTTGATGTGTGTACCGTATAATTATACTGAATGGGCAGTTCTTCGTTCACGTTAATATTTAAAATTATCCCTTTAATTTGCAAAAAAGAAAAGATGGAGGAAATAATTCCTTCATCTCACTAGATTTCCTAAAAATTACTGCAAAAAGCGACGCTAAATTTATAGCGATAAAATGATGTTGAACATTAATACTCGGTTCTCGTTGTTGTTGTTGTTGTTTGTTTCTTTCGATGGTATTATTTACATTATTATAGCAGCCGTTGCTTCGCAAATACTTGCAGCACATATGAACCGTTAACGCATTTTAATCCAATGACGTCACTTTTAGCTGGCTTATGTCTAACTTTAATAAAAAGAGGGGATATTCGAGCGAAAAGCAAATTGGGGTTGATAACGTTTGCACTTAATTAAATTTTATTGCTCGGACATTATACCGCACCGTTCATTAAGTAGACCTTAGCTACATTTTTCATTCGCCCGCAAACAAACAAACAAAAAATGTCCCGAAAATCGATTTTAGTCGCCTAGACGAGCATGATTTTTTTTAACGATAAAAATCCACTTTCGCACGCACGCACGCGTTGCATGCATGGTATATTCGATGAACCGCTCGCAATTTTGCGAAAAAGATTTCTCGTAATATTCTCGTCGTATCTTTTTTTTTAACTTTTATTCGCTGTTATATACATGTACATGTACATGCAATAATTCCTGCATCGTGAAACGTGCATTTTCTTCCAATTAATACTCGTTGGCCAGTATTTATATTCGAGAAATAAAACGAGTGTTTTCGTCTGGTTTCTGCCTGTTATTCTGCCGTCCCCGCTCTTATGTGTATATCGAGCCAGTATTTGAATAAAAATTCAGCGCATTAATAATTTACGTCGTAGCTCAGGTTCAATCGATATCAGTCTTATTTAATGTTACGCGTATACACACGAAACACAACCCGCTTTCTTTTTTGTTAGCCAAATGGCAACGACGTTGTTATACCCGAATCCATGCACGACTGTCAATTAGTCCCCGTTGGCTCACGCGGGTTCACCAGAAATAAACGAGGTACACACTGTACGTGTTTTATATACAGGGTGACACCAAACTACTTTTGTTCTTTCGCTTTTGCTCCAATTTATTACTCGTACATCTACATGTGTACGTAGTGAATGATAGGATATGCTGTATATTATATTTCTGATTTATGCAACTTGGATGGCATTTTTGGAAAAGACAATGAATTAGAAATTAGTTCAGTTGGAAAGCAAATCGTATCGGTCAATTTCGGAGATCGAGCGTTTTTGACCTAGTTCGGTGGCCAATCGCATCAGGAAGGACGTTAGTTGAGATTTCAAGGAATTGAGTTTTTTTACGCTATACAACGAGACCATAAGATACTCGGAATTACTTTTCAACACCGCTACTGTTTTTTAAGCTTTCCCCTAAAAATCTGTGCCTCTCTAGTTTAAAGATGACTATAGAACTGGTTGTGTATACGCGTTCACACTTATAACACACATACATGTATGTCCATTATCCTCGTTGTCTGGGGCCTAGGCTATCTTTTGTTGGCGTACGGTTGACCCCACTAATCCATTTTTTTAATATGTTGTTTCGTATGTAATTTTAGTACTGCGCCTGAAAAAGGGATTAATTGCCCGTAACGTTGCGCTGTTTATTGAATAATAATGCCAACTTTTGTCGGAGCCATCCTTCAACTAAGGACAACTTTTTGTCCGCGATTTGACAAAAACAATTTAATCAACAATAATGTGCTCATTAATTCCTAATTGGTTTTACAATGTTTACGAGTTCAGTATATCAAAGTTTCAGCAATAGCCCGAGGGACTTAGGAGTAAACCGTACAATAAATCGGACCCTATAATTACTGGAGCTCGTTTAACTTCTAGATCGTAATGAAGTAAATGTTTAGCGTCACCGACTGTGTAGAAACACTGTTTCTCATGCAGTTTATGATTTTACGAATCAAAATATTCCGGATATCGCGGTTTAATATGTTTTCCGCATTATCAGGGTTCCCACAACCTGGAAAAACCTGGAAAGTCAGTGAAGTTGTAAAATTTGACATGGAATTTTTATGATTCAAAATTATACTGACAGAAATATGTCCACAACTTGTTAAATCATGATACAGAAAGATTAAAAAGAAATTAGTTTAAAATATTTAACTTTAAAGCCCAAAAGTATCAATCTATCAATTTGATAACTAAGTCAAATTCCAGCAGAAAAGGAGCAGAGACAAAAATTAATGACATTATTGCTGTTGATAAAGAAATTGCCAAAGTTGTTTAGGAAACATAAGTTAGCCTGCTCTTCCAACTAAGTATAGTAATGAAATGTTCATTTTTCATGGTCATAGAAAAATTCAATAATGGTCTGGAAAAACCTGGAAAGTCAGGGAATTTCGTTCTGAAAGAAATGTGGGAACCCTGATTATGTTTCGGTAAGACGTATCCGCGTTAGTATATTACGATGTGAAAGACAAAGTTGAACTTTGATTAACCCGCGAGCGAGCTATATAGGGGTCGCCCACGAATGACGGAACGGTGTTGATTTAAAGTTGCGAGAGTGGCGGATTACTTTTATGTATACGCGTATTTATTTAGTGGGAATATAAAAGTGGAAAATGCGGGGATGTAATGGGCCGAGCCATGAAGTATACTGTACATGTACACTAGCTGTATAGCTGCATGCATGCATGGGCGATGAATTATTAAGTGCGCTCCCGCAATTGGGCTCACTTTTAACATTTATTTTGTCTCCCACCAATTCTTGGCCGGATGTCGTGGCTGCCATTCCGGTCGACATTAAGCCAAAAATATTGGGACGATAAAAATATAACGGCCCATCTGAGTGCGTATCCGGCAAGCAATATAATACGCACGTGTTTTTGGCCTGCAGCGACGCTCGCATTGTGTCTTCTTCTCTTATACCCTTATACCGGTATATACAGTATATCGTATACGTGTAGCCTACATGTGCAGAACGAAAACGACTAGGTGTATAATGAAGACTACCGCACTTTGATACAAACTGGCGTATAACGCCTCAATAATACTGGTGCTGAGTCTGCCATATACACATCCCACACAGACCTCACCACTCACCCCTCAAGACTCAATCTTCCAGTCTTCACATATATTTGAAGATTGGGGATTGCATATTTGTGAAACAGAACTATGGCTACTCTATAGTGATGAATGGTGGTTTTTTGGACTGCTGATGTCAGTATATAAAAATCAATATGGATACTGACATCACTATGATGATGATGATGATATTACTATGGTTGGTAACATCACTATTACTTTGGATAGTAGCATCATTATTATTACAGTCCATACTGTAGTGACATCCATCCCTATACTATCAGTGCTCATATTAAATGTCAGCACGTATCTACTATCACTAATACTAATACTGTATATTAGTCCATAGTGTTAAGTAGTGGTATACCGTATTCTGGTACCACTAAAGCATCACCAGTTTCCAGTAGTGTCAGTAATGCAATAGTGATATCAGCTGTTGCAATTAAAAATGTGGCTACTGTAGTGATTTTTAAATGTTCGCAGTCAAATTTAAATGAATACATGCGCAATATTTTCAACGAACTTTCTGCAAATTAACTGGTCACGCTAATTCACGCCAGTATAACTAGTATCAGTAAGGGTTATACTAATATCACCATATGGTCAGTAAATATCACAATGAATTTTATACTGATCCATACAAATCTTTCCACCAAGGTGGAGACTCGGTACAGTTGTAGCCCGCGTAAGGGGGACCGGGCCAACGTTTTTCTTATGACACGAAACGCATTGATGGCGTATTGAGTTAAATCTATTTTCATCGAGTTTCCCGCAGTTTCAAAGCATGTTTGATGGCTCGTTATCACTTGCCATTTCAATCGCGATTTCACTATAGTATGATTGTTTTTCACGTCGCAGCATCGGTGACCGGAAATTCTTACCGCTAAACGTTCCCTATAGAGATGAATCAGTTTAATTTAAAGATAATTGAGACGCAATTGCCATGCATTGATGGCGAGCACGCATATTTCAATATGACGCTTTATTTCGGCTCCTTCCATACCTAAATTCCTCAATCGCATCTTTCGTGCTCATTTATGTTCCCGTTCATCGCATTCCCGAATGAATGAATGAATGAATGATCGCGAAATATTTTTTTTCTTCTTCTTCATATTTCCGCCATCGCTAAACCATAAAAAGGTGCAGTTTTTTTTTTCTTTTTTTTTTTTTTTTGAATCCAGCATTGATGAGGATTCTCGAGCAAACAAGATGCTCGGCGAGTAGCTAGTATACTGTGTAGCTGCTCACTCAGTTTTGCTGTGCGCGCATGCGTATACCGTCATGCACCCATGCAATTGGATCCCCGTCAAGATCTAATTTAAAGAGGAACCGAGAGTGCGTTCACTGCATGCGTGGCTTTTTATTTCCGAGAAATCAATAGGAAGTCCAATAGCTGCAATCAACTACAATGTGGATAACAACCAACCTTACAGCCTCAATCCTTTATGAGAAGAGCATTTTGGAGGAGGAGGAGGAAATCTCGGTGATATACGCGCTGCCACTGCTCGGATATATGTACATGTTATATGCGCTGAAATCTAGTTCATTCTCATTGCCTTTAGCCTATATAGCTCAGCGAGCATTTAGCTCGAATAAACTTGGTAGTTAATAATGACCCGAGATCAGGAACGACAGCGCGTATACGAAAGGGGGTTTAAATAAAAAAAAATTCTGAATAGAAATGTGTGCCGTAGCGAATCGGAAAAGATTCGATAAAAACTTCAAAATTTCTATAGTTGGTTAAACGATAATGCGCGATCAGTTGAAAAATGCAACGTCGTGGAATTATTTAAGAGACCTTATACATTGTAGAGCGACCTTTGCTCAACATACATTGATACGTGCGTGTATATACGCTTACCGCCTGTCGCGACAGCCCTGTATAGATCACCCAACATGGCGGCCATAGCTATAGACGTCCCTCTATATACTGTAGTTGTGGTGTACATTTGTAAACAAAGTATCGCGTATACTGGAATATAATAAAGCTTACTTGTCGAAAATCCAATTTAACTCAGTACCTTCTATTCAGTAAGTAAATACCGTGTCCATCAATAATTAACTATGAAAAATATAGCCCATTTACAATAAGTAGTGACTTAACGACGGCCCTGTAGATTAACCCCACCCTTTTGGCAAACCCACATGGTCACCCCGCAAAATGAAATCGCCTCAAATAATAACGTCATTAAACATTTCAAGAGATTGCCACCCTTTAATTCCCTCATTATTTTAAGACACTCATCTCCCTTTTTCTACGCACGCAACGCCTCGTTTAATAATGATCGTTAATGGAGTTTTCCGGGTTTTTTTTCTTTCAGATCTAAGGTGCAAAATGGATCAACTTTGATGACGAAAAATTCCGAATAATCAGACGTTTACTCAAAGACGTAAGTACTCGAATTAATTTTGCATAAACGAACGAAGCATTTTGTCTCGACGAGCCAGACGATAACGATTGAAAGTAGACTGGCGCGCATTATACAGTATATACAGTACAAATGCTGAACAATTAATTACAAATGCTGTCGAATTAACCGCTGGATTTCAGTTCCCAGAAACAGAACGTAATTATGGTGCCGTTGTCTATTAAATCGCGTAGCGATGATATGACGATTTTCTAATTCTGTAGCAATGTACACCAATTCATCGATTTACAGGAATAATCAAAAATGATCGTGCAAAAGTAAATCCGAGTAATTCTTAAAACAATTGATATACCAGGGTTCATTCCGTCATGAGGAAAGTCAGGAAAATGTTGACATTTTGTCCATTATGTCAGGGAAATTCGGGGAAACATTCGACAAATTTTGAATTTCAATTTTTTGACTTTATTGAATCAAAAAAAAGAGGGTCCGAAAAACCGTTAACTTGGAAGCAAGTTAATAATAACTAGGTTTTTAACTAGGTCTGGATTATGAAGAAATACATCTCGCCAATAAAGGATACTGAGTTGAGTTGAGGTGAATTGCGCAAACTTCTGATTTTGACTCGCGCGAGTCGTTGCACCCTCCAGTTACTACATGTACGTGATAATTCTTAGTAAGCGATAACAGTAATCGATAATTTAATTGGTGAAAAATGAATAGAAGCAAATATGGACTCGAAATTTTCCGTTTTCATCGTACATGTATATACGATGTATAAGATTGGAAACTAATCGCAAAAACGTGTACTTAAACTTATGTAGTTGGAGTACACAGAAGCGCTATACGGTGCATGTAATTACACGTACAGTATAGACTGTTTGCTAGTACAGAGTGTTACTCGCAGAATGATGATAAATGTTACGAAGGAAATCGAGGCGTTTGGATGTACGTTTATGTCTCGATGTTACGAAGGTGAATTATTAATTGGATCTCATTTTTTTGAGGTTTTCCTTTGTCTCCCGCAGCATCTGCCATCAATGGCTGACGTGTTTTGCGGGTTGATGAATGAACTTGCTCGCTGCATGTGGTCATATGCTTGCCGCGGTATGCGAACGAAGTAACTACGAAACGGAACTGATATTATATGATTATTGATATATACGTGTACGTTGTAAATTGTACGTGTAGATAGGAAATCGATCTGCAATCATCACATTCGTATACATGTACTATATATGACTCGCTATCGTGCACTAGCTGTCTCTCGTGTCGCGCTTCGTGCATACGTTCAAATGAAAGCACACCTTAAGCATTCCATAAAGAAAAGGTGAACAACTAACGCGTATACGAGGTATTGAGCTTCAGCAATTTCCTCAACCGGAAACGAGTTGTATAGCTTTCGTGCTATTCCTAGTTTTCTTTTTTTCTTCTTTCTTTCCGTTTTAAGCGGCATTTCGATTGTTTTTCAATTGTTTTAGCGTGTATCTGTAGCATTCTCAGGTGTTATATAGATAACTAATTGAGGCTGTTTTCGAGCTAAACAATTCAAACGCAATACGTTAGCACATTAAAGCAAATGAGCGAGGGATTGCGGTAAACGTGATCTGGTGAAATCTGCCATGACTCTTATTGACTCGAGGACGTATCGAATGCTGAATTTGTATCCCATGGCGAATCTCGACAATCGTATACGATGAGACGAATTTCCATCATTTCATCTTTCTCTAAGTTTATTATACTGACTCGATACTGGTTCGAAATTAACGTGCCCCGAGTTAATACGCCCGAGCATACGTGTATAGCATTCTCGCCTTGAATGCTGGAGTGTGGGAATTAACCCTTTTTTATTATCTCGCGCTTTAACCTAAACAAAATTAACTTATGAACCGTAATGTCTCCAATTAACGCCAGGCAATCACTGCCAGCCTATAGGAGCATTTAGGAGAAGCTCACTTTCTTATACGGATCGATATCTTAATTCAAACTACCAATATTGTTAAATGGATTTGTCAGTCCGTCTTATACAATCGCGTACTAAATCTCGTTTTGTTCGACAATATTTTTGCGTTCCAATGGAAAACGTTGAGAGCAACGTAAGACTGGTGTTAAAAGCGGACAACGTGGGACCCGTACTGCCTACGTGTGCCTACGTGTGCCTACGTGTACGTGTACGTGTACGTGTATCGTCGTGGGTATAGCGATTGTGCAGTGAACAAAAGCGCTATGTCTATTGTTTCCTGAGTAAGTCGATCCCGGGGATGGGAACGGAGATCTTCGCAGCATGCCTACAACAAAACAGAATCTAACTTATTCCGGTTTTCTGTTTTTTCTTCCTATATTTGTACTTTCTCCCAATTTACGATTGTGTCGACCTATACCTTCTTATATAAGAAGGATGATAAGAACGAAAATTTTATTTTTTTCGCTGTAGTCGAATATATCGTTATTAGTAAAAAAAAGGTCTTTGGACTGTTTGTTACCTACACGTACACGAAGATAGCACAATCTATCCAGAAGCCCCCTTCGCTCTAATGACGCGAACGCTATACATGTATAATGTATACACGTATTTGATGAAGTGCTTCTTGGACAGGGTCTATAGTGTATAGCTCTCTAAAAATCCATAAACGAGCTCCGTACGCGTGTTCCTACAATTATATACTAAGGGGGAACCATTAATCTTTTTTTTTATCAGCATGATTCGCAATTTCTTTGTCGCCGCGTGGGGGCTCCACCGGTCCTACAATGTACACGTATAACAATAATAATGCATTTCCTATAACGGGGGATGGGGAGGCGGGGAAATGCAGGTGCGTCGCTACCACGAGCACCAAGGGGTCTCTGAAAGCCTTTCGCCTCGCCCTCGGACGTCCGAATAAATAGAAAAAATAAGCGAGACGCGAGATGTCCACATTTCTGATTCATTAATAATAATTCGGGGGGCATTTCGGGGGGGGGGGACTCGTTCCCATCATTCACTCGCTCGACACTTTTCTTTTCTATTCGTCCGGAAACCTTCGCTTCGATTTCCCGTCGACGACGCGCATGCGCCGTCTCATAAAACCTAGTATATACACGCCTAGAAACATTTTGCGAAAACATGTTTCTCGAAAAACATTACTCAGCTAAAAATATTTTCAAGAACGAAGGAAATGTTTGCGGAAACAGCTTTTTTTCCGCGAACGAGTTTTCACAAATGTGTTTCACGCGCTAGAATGCTGAAACATTTTGACGAAACATGGTTCACAAACCTTGTTTCCAGGAAATGTGGGCGCACCTATAAGCCACGTTCTCACGAGTCAACTTTTGTCGATCAACAATGTTGTTCGAGAATTGTTCAATTTCTGTTCAGACGTGTCAACAAAAAATGCACGCAACTTACAGACAGTTGAAGATGGCGCGAAGTACCATTATACTCGCTGTATTTTTCCCCAAATTCGCATTAAATGGATCGCGAACGAGGAATGGAACAAGGTTCGAAGGCTCTGAATGGAACGAAGTGAGCGAGTTGAAAGCTGTAATTGAAAGACCAAAAGTTGAATGAAGGGTGTCCAACTTTGTTCGATTCAACCAATCATCGATCAACTCTGATTCGAGTCTGTTGAAAAGCGTTTTCTCACGTTTCAATTAGCTTTCAACATAAAGTTGATCGACAAAAATTGACTCGTGGGAACGCAGCTTTATACGTATTCCGTACACGTTGTAGATTTAACGGAGCGGTTGCCCAAAATGCTTCATAGATGGCGTAAGAATTGTCGAGCACGTCGAACATCGCCTATCCCTAAGGCACCGTCCATAAATTGCCCTTTTGATCGAAGCCTGAATATTGACTAACTCTTTCATTCGTACATTTGTACGAGACATGTACTGAGTATTCATAGCAAAAATTCATAGAAAAAATTAATCCTGTTTTCTATTTTTGGACAGTGACAAAAATAGTGACGCGATCCACTGGAATTAATTTTTTTTCTGTCGTAATCCGCGTGCAAATTGCAAACAGGAGTAGCATATTTTAGGGGTGGTCAATCGCAAACATTTCCCTGCCACTACAGGTAGCAATAAAAAATATTTCCTCCCTCCATAAACAGATTGCTGTACATGTACGGTAGTTGCAAATACGTGGCAATGGTCAGCGGTAACCGCGGAATATCACTTCAATTCCAACGATTCATCAATTTTACATTTAGTCTTTACCAGTTCGCGATCAATTTTTTTTTCCAAAAGCGTTCATTTCGTCCGAGAAGTAAGCGCAGTTCTAATATACGTAAATTACTGCAGTCTAATGTTTCGTAAAAGCTCGAAATTACTTCGTTTCCGTGCCATTGCCTGAACAACGGCTACGAGAACTGAGTCGAATTGAACTTACACGAAACACCCCCTGGCCCCCTTGAAGACGGGCAAACAGTGTGAGCGTGGACGCGTGCTCGCAGTGTTTGCCCGTCTTCGTGGGGCAAGGGGGAGGGAGGTTGACTTGACTCGCCTAAGTACGTATAAGTCCAGTTCTGATGAGACGCCTAGCTCAACATAACCTCGGATATCAATATCACGCATTGCATCGATGAAGCCTCGTTTCAGGACGTCCAGTTGGCTACCACTACGTGAATATGGGCAATTACGGGTACGCGTGTATACACACGCCCCGTCCTAAACGTTTCCCGTTTCAGAAACGCCATGGACTCACATTCGTAACGCGGATTGTTCTTATGCTTGTTCGAGTTGTGACGGTTCTGGTTTGTCAGCTCATTTAAGAATAAATCAAGATTTACGCTCGCGCAATCCATTTTTAATAAACCCGTACATGTACCGCATACATGTATATACACACTCGAGCTCTCTTGATTTACATTTTATTTTTTTAAAAAAGGTTAAAATCTCGACGCCTCCGAGGAGCGCCAGTTTCTCTGTCTGTCTTTATTTCTCCTTCTTTCTTTCTTTCCGAGTTCCTCGGAGAGCCTCGTACATAAAAGGTTAATTTAATTTTATTCGCGCGAATTGAATCTCGCCGCCCGCAGGATGCTTAATAACAATAATAAGTTTTGATTCGGGTTGAGGGAATCATTCGTTCGTGAAGCCCTTTCTCATTTTCAACTCATTTAATTGCGTTGTTGACGAACGAGAAGATTTCGCTTTCCGGTTCAACTGGTTTTTCCTAAAATATTTACGTCGCTGCATGCGTGGCTCGATTCTCCATTTATATTTTTTTTTACTAATTGTTGACTCATCCGAAAAAGAAAGGCGATTCCATCAAAAAAAAAATGTTATTTGCCATCGTACTGGTGTACGTGCATGTAGCTAAAGTATCTCGCGTGTATACCATGTACGTCCAATTTCATTTCGAGCGAAAAACGGGAACGAGCGTACGCGTAAGATTGAGCGCGGGAACTCTTATTTTGTCGCGTCGGTTAGATTAGACTTTCAGCTCTACGTTAAACGTGAACGTGATGAAAACGTGTGACGTCACGTGTAGCATTGCAAATCAATGGGAGCAGATGTCAGTATAGCTTTCGTGTATATTTTATTTTTATTTTCATCGAGAATGTGTCATTTATTTGAAGCTATACATGTACCCAACATTTGGGGGTACCCTGTCACCTGAATTACTCATTAATTCAATATTTCTGACAAAAATGCACCAACGTGAGTTTGCTCATTTTCACGTCCAAAACGCCGTTTTTGATATTGAGCGCTCACTTGGATAATGTCACGTGATTTGCTCCCATTCATCAGCAATGCTAAAAAGATTGGCGTCACGTTCCCGTTTAACGTGGAGCTGAAACTCTGTTAGGTTGCCTCGAGCCGTTAAGAGAAGCCCAGTTTTTCGAGGTGTGCGCACGGCCTTTATCAAAACTATGAAATCGATAAATTCATTGAATCTGACAATGTGGAAAACAATTTCTATACGTCACTTTTAAGCGCGCCAGTATTTCTAAGAAGGCTTATTTGTACGCTTTTAATAGCGTACAAATAAACATGTGCTTGTCCAGATTTTGTTGGGCTGCCCTCGAACGTCGAAATCGTTTTCCTTCTATGCGTGGGTATTTCGCCATTCAAAGGCCTCGCAACTTCATAAAAGATTGCACCTTTGGATAATATGTTAAAAATCGATAATTAGAGACTATTTTCGAGCCATACACCGTAAATGTTGAGCAATTTAAAGTACGCGTATTTTACATTTCAATTTTAAACTCTTAGTTCTCACCATACGCATTCGCACGTAATAGCGCGTATATATACGAGTATAGTCAAAATAATATCTGCGAGCCATGCATTTATTATTCCGCGTATAAATAATATTTTCTCTTAATTTTGAATTCGTCGTAATGCCCGTCAGCCACGCATGCATTGTCCGTAAAATCGAAATGCAATAAAGGTGGCGATTTAGTACAGGCTTTGGCGTCGCTATGGCAACGCCGACTGGCGAAATACTCTCGAAATTGCATTATTTGTACTCGCTCTATGTAAAAGCAACAATTTGATTTCAACACCGCACAATACATTTAATGGAGACATTGAAATTGCACTCTCGCGAAGCAGCACTTTGGAAGATTCTCGAATTATCTAATAAATTGGAAAATGTTTTCCGTTCAAAAGTTCGGCGATGTTGTATCGATCGAGAGGGTCCAAGAAATTGTCTTTTTTTTATTTTATTTTTCTTTTGGCTGCCCGACCGCGTGCCTATACCTGTCTTTCTCGTTGCAAAATTAAATAAAAGCGGAGAAATTGTTTTCTCCGCGTTGCAATTCAGTTGCCACGAAAAATAATCAAAAAGCCCTCCTGCAGAAGCGCCATCGGTGACTTTGCAACGACTTTCGCTGCTTCGCTCGTATACTGTATATGTTTAATACACGTACACGTACATGTAAATCAGCATTTGCCCGTCTCTCACGGGCTCAACTACTAGTACGTTTATAAATACCTGGAGGGTTAATGGGTGGTTCGCCATGGCATCCATGGATGACCCTCCACGTAAACACCCTGAAGTGCGAAGCCAACTTTTAGTGTCAACTGCGCTCGTAGTTGGCAAATTTTCATCATCATTTAAAAGACCATCTGGAAACGAAAGACACGTTAAACTTGAAAAAGTAAGGGAAATTTATATGAGCCGCAAATGAGAGAAAAGTCAGGGAAAATCGAATGGTCGGTCGAATTAAGTCACAGCTAAGTTACGCGTTAAATACGCTTTAGATTACGAGATAGCAAAGCAGAACGTTGACTCGTACACTGTTTTTGATAGTTTCTTGTTTTTTAACTCGACCCCTGCCATTCAAATTGGTGAGCCACTTTTAGGTCCGCTTTTAGTTATAAGATGACATCGAAGAGAGAGAGCAACTAAGAACACGTACAGTTTACTGAAAACGTAGTGAACAGGAGCGTACAGGTTATTGGTGAAAACCAGCACGGTTTTCTCCTAAAACGCCTACTGGTATAACACGGTTTCGCCCGCATGGTTCGCCTATAGCTCTTTTGTCAAATGTCGGCATCCGCCCCTGCGTTTTCCGTAAACATATATTGAAATCGAAATGGCCGCAACCCCCCGCCCCCGCCCCCCTCTTTCAATTGGACCTTTATCGTTGAAACGTCCATTTTTCCAACAAAGAAGTAGTAACTATTATAAGGAACGTCCGAGTGCTTGGGGCGGTTGTCGAGCTGTTGACGGACGCGCTATTTTTCTTTTGACATTTCCTTCATCGGTTCTTTCATCGTGTGCTCGAATATCCAAATCGTCGCATTGGTCGTCGAAAGCCTTTTTCCTCCTTCTTGCTCGTCCATTTAGTTTCCTTTTAAAATCTTTTACGTCAACCTAATTTTCTCTCATCCTCCTCCTCTTCTATTATTGATTTTTTCCCCTGCCTGAACTCGTCGTTGTGTCTCCTCCCCTCAGTGCGCTAACCGTCTCGAACCGATGTCATCAATAGTTTTTCCCGAATTGATTATTCGTAGATTGCGAGGGAGGGAAGGATTGTTGAACGAAAGGTTTCGTGCGATTCGTGACGTTTCGTTGTATCCTCGTACGTGAAGTTTCGTGAGGTAAAGGGCCTGCATGGCTATAAGGCTCCCTCCCTTGATCACGAGGCTGAATAAAGTATGAAAAACAAGCCCAAAATTATAAAAGGAGGTATCATACGTGGGGTATTTAATTGCCACTATTTTAATTATGAATTATAATTTAATTAGTATTAATAATAATTATTATTGTTAAATTTCTTTTTAATTAATTGCCTGAATAAATTCCATAGTTTTAACCAGTTCATCAGTATCGTCCATCATAACGAGGGATTAATTAAAATGGAACAAATGTAAATTGCCAAAAACAGATCGAAGCAATGGTAAACTGGAGCTCGATACGGAGATGGATAACTGTTGTAATGGCCGCTAATATCACGCGACTCATTTCCTGTTGTAATGGTCTAATATCGCTTAAAAGTTTTTCGCGCTGTCACGCGAATGTCGATGCAGTTATATACGTTTAACACCGGTTGTATGACGTGGATGTGACGTTTACAAAGCCACCTTTACAGTATAAAACATTTGCACGAAGGATCTTATTGGCTTTTACCCTGGCGAGCGTCGTAGGACATATAGTTTAGCCAATTTGAATGATGCGTAATCTTATAGCGTAACTTGGTGATATATGCGCAAGTTTAGCCGCTGGTGTGACAACGCGAAACAGGCTTAATGCTATTTACTGTTGACGCCAATGTCGTTCCTATTACGCGTAATTTATATATATATATATTTTTTCAATCGACCTTTCGTCGTATAGCGCAGCGAAACAATCGGCGAGTGTCGTAATTGAATCGCTGCGATGGCAACAAAGCTAAAAAAAAAAAAAAAAAAAGGATCTTCGTTAATGGAAATCCGCGCAACGCCCTATTATCTATATATAATAATGTATACATGCGTGTAACTATAGGGACGCACGCATATCAACATCCGATGCACCGGAAGCGTCGTTGTTGCGTCGAGATGTCGTATATCCCCTTATATACGCGCTTAGCAAATAGCATTTGGACCGAAATCGAAGTTGCGACCACCGTATATTCCAATTATGGAAATATGGATGCGAAACATCGAAAAGCGTATATGTATATAGCAACAACGTCCGCCATGGATGCGAACACTTTTCTCTCTGCTTTTTTTTTTAATATTGTTATTTGCCTCCTCGACAAATCTCTGGGAATCTGTTCGCAAATCCTTTTCGCCGCTTTTTATTCGACGAAACAGCTGTCGTTTTTATTCATGCAAATGATGCGCTCTGCTTGATTTTTTTTCTCGCATACGCGGCTCTTTTATATTTGCATAAAATGAGCGAGCCGTTAATGGATCGCTATGGCAACCGTGTTCTGGCGTCGTCCGCAGTTTTATCTTCCTAAAATCGGATTGTTTATCGTTATAAAATCCGTTTTTGGCATTAAGAAGGCGGCAGTATACTATAGTAGGTGGATGGATGCGTATACTGTAGATGGACGGACGATGTGACGTGAATATATAGTAGTTGAATTTCACGTAATGCTCATCGTATCCAAAAATAGTAGCCTCGTGGTTAAATTAGCTTACTAATAATTCGACCATGCAAACATTTATTTTTACATTTTCTCTTTGAAAACTTTATAATCATGTCTAAATATTATTTATTTCTCCTTGAAGATTAAGTCGTTTACTATAGCTATCGTTTCCTTTCTAGTTAAATAAAGTCCTCAGTTGATTTATAAAAAGATAAATAAAGATGACATAAGGAGATGTACGAGTGTAACTTGTGTTACCACCATTCACCCCTTTCCAATCAATGGAATAAATATTTTATTATTATTATTAATATTAAAAATGCGAAATGTCATTCGAAGGTCAATTTGGCTCGCCTGCGAATGACCTTTTGTATTTTGGCATCTGTATTTATTTTTTTTTATAAATCAACGGAGGGCTTTAACTAAAAAAAGAAAATTGCTGGTAAACGACTTTATTTTGATGGAAAAAAATAAATAAAATTTAGCCATTATTAAACAAATTTGTCAGAGAAAATGTCAAAATAAGTTTTTTGCATGGTAGATGACGTCACAAAGCGTCAGGATGACGTTGGGGTCTCAGCTGGATATTTGGGTCTATCATGTACATGTATACTGTAGATCGGATGCTGATTCTAGATTGGATGTTACAGTATGGGGACAGTCTCGATGCGCCCGAAACCTGTGCAGCGTAGTTTCAACATTTCCGCAACATGTCTGCTATATACGCTGAAAGTTAATGTCGTCTGGTAAACTGTTGTTTTTCCGGTGTTCACGAGGCAAGCACGCTGTACAATACATGTACATGTACATGTACGGTACATTATCATAAAGACTCGAGCTCGCGGTGTTACAGCATCGTTTAAACGGTGAATTCTTGTAACTTCATATAACGTACATGTATACATACATGCACATTGTATAAGCAATCTCGGCACGCGACATTGGATGTTGCTGTGGACAACATGTGGGTGTATACCTCTGACTACCTTAAAATATTGTATACAGTATATGACATTCGTTCGAGCCGACACGTACAGTACGCGTGTACTCCCCATTGAAACATGGAACGGTTACTCGCCGTTGTCTGATGTGGTTACATTAATGTAAAAGAAGGTATATATCGAGTGTTGAGTTTTTTATCTAATGACTGACTTTTTTCGTTGTATCTTTGTATAGGAGTTTGAATGTAGAGACGAGGGCGTTTTGTTATGGACGTTAAGGAGCGCGTCGTGTCTCGCTCGGTTCGTCCTCCTCCTTCAGCCCCCTTCACGTGCACCACTCCTCCGTTGCAGTTCAAAGGGCAGGGGGATCAGTCCGCCGTGGGGGGAACGTGTTACCCCACGCAATGTTCGGACAACGAGTTTGAAGGCAATCCGTACGAATACATCGAGGAGCACGAGAAGCAATTGAGGAGCACCTTAAACGTCAACAAAATCAAGGGCAATCATCAGCCACCCTGCAGGACAGCAAACTTAACCACATTCCACAATAAAGCAGGTAAGCGAGCGCGCGCGCATGCGTATACTGGTACTGTACTGTACTGTACTGTACTGAAGGCATGCATGCATGCATGTGACCAATGTGAACCCCCTCGACCCCTATACTGTACGATATATCTAATGAAATAACCGGTGTGCGGCGCGAGGATGCCCTTGGGAAATATACGTTAGCCCCGAAAAGCTACCCTATAAATGAAATGTACAGCTAACAATCGTAAGCTTATTGTTACCACGACTATTTAGTGAATGCGTGTATACATGTACACGTGCACGTGCTTCTCTTTAAAAGGCTTCTCTCTAACCACTACCGAAATTATAAACTAATAAAAATTAACGAATGAAACGAAACTTGGCCATCGATAGCGAGATGGTGAAGTAGCCGATAATGCGCGAGCTTTATTTAAAGCCAATAATGATAATTGGGCGTAAAGCCGAAATGGTTTTTTTTTCCCCTTTCCGTGAACCGGTACGTGTATTCAGACGGAATATTCCTTCTTCCATACGACGAATGAGCAAATACATGTAGTTAACACTGGGAATGTGTCCTATACTGTATATACACGTAGATGTGGCCATTGTTTGTTTCTTTAGCTTTTGCCATAAATAGACGAGCAAATGAAGTCTTTGGAACGGTTTGTCGACCCCCCCCCCCCTCTTGCCCGAATGATATCGTACATCCCAACCCTCCTTTATGTGCTATACTGGATATATGGATTCCTCGCTTCTTCTTCTTCTTCCATTTTTCTTCTCCAGAATGGCTTTTATATCGGATTGTTGTTCCACATAAACCAACTTCCCCCCGTTTTCCCTTAATTTACTGGACTTTATTATCCGTGGCATTTGGCATTCTTCCTTCCTTCCGTCCATCCATCCCTCCCTTATCCCCCCATCCCTCGTAATTTTCGGCCAATTATTGGCACGCACAACCTCCGTCCCCTTTTCCCCCATTGCCGCGCTACAAATGCGTTAATCCTCGTCGAGGAGCGCTATTATAACGTCGCTAACCCACAGCGGTGGTCACTGCCTGAGTGGGGCTTATTTTAGACACCCGTTCACACCCGCGTTCACCTACTTCGTAATTTGTTACGAACATGCGCGGCATACGTGTACGTCTATAGCTACAGGGTGACCAACTCCTACACACCATGTATCGTCTATTCACTCTTTAATATTGCACACACTGATCGGATGTACCCCGTATGTACGGTGCATCGGGGCAAATCTGGTCATACGGGTACCATTCGTAAGTAGTAGTGTATATACCGCGACCACGAGCGCTTCATCGAGCTAAGTTAATTTTACGACAAACGGTCGTTTTGTTTCAAAAGATAAACGATGTTTTAATCGGAAATACGCGCTCGTGTTCTTTGACTAAACTGATTGATCGCTGATCATTCTGACGAACAGAAAATTGATCGCGTTGAAATTACCCTCGCGTCACTTCAAGCTGTTACCACCAAAAACCACCATTCGGTGAATGTTAACTAAAAGTTGCGCTGGTAAGTTCGGCTTGGCTATACGTTATCTGTTGCCATTGTGCGAGCAATTATCTGATCCGTTGGATTCTTATCGCTTTCTAATCGTTCGTTACACTTCTCGGTTGCGCGAGCACCCTGTATACAACGGAAGCCCATCTCGTAACGAGATGCAAGAAGTGCGCCCCCTGTTGGTCACCTACCTCTCGTTGCCTTGTTACGAGGTTGAATTGAGAACGAGAAAAGCTCGGGTAGCGAGGATGTGAAAATAAATTCAAAAGTACTTTTATTACGAACGAACGCAAAAACTTCAGTCCCCTGATGATAGACTTTCATTGCGCGACAAAAGCTAGCGGTGATTGCCTATCTACAGGGGATTCGACGTTAACTACCGCAGCAGCATGCGACAAGTTCGGTCGGAAATTTTAAAAAAATACTACGATAAACTACAGTTTTATTGAAAGCAACTCGTCCGTTGAATGAATATGGTTCGAAAACTTGAAAAAAATAGATCAATCTCCCGACTTCTAAACAATAATTTTTTCCGAACTTTTCAATAAATTAAATTCAAGATATCTCGTTTTAGAAAATTTTCCATAATATTCTATCATTTACCAAACTACGAATAATATAATAATAACGAGCCTTTATTCCTTTAATTGGAAAAGGCACGCACATATACACGTATGAAAAAATATGTACGTGTAAATACTGTATATCACTCATCCGTTAGAGAAGATCAAAATGGTGCATTTATACAAAGACTGGGTGCTAAACGTGGACAGTTTGAAAGATGCGTGTTGGATGGTCACTATCACCGTTGCTAAATTGAATTTCTCGAAGCTTGAGGCTATCCTTCGGAAGAGAATTCCAATGTCTGAAGGCATGCCGAGAAATAACACCAATAACATAGATTCGAATGGGCTCGGAGGCCCGTAAGTGGATTGGAATAAGTGGATCTATCCACCGCATTGGTGGTTTCGTTTAAAGAGTCCTTCCACTAAATTAAAATTTCCTGACGAAGTACGTTTTTTTGAAAAAGACTCACGCATTGGGTATCTCGTCGTGATCGCGTCGCATCCCATTGGAGACACTCGATTGAACAGGATCCGTATAGGCCTTTTTGCCGTTCTACTTTGCTGACATATTTATGTTGTCAATGGAGTATGGACAACTATAGCGATACGATGACCATTGACCAAGGTATAACAAACATCACTCGCTCTTTGCCATTGGAAGGTGCCAGTTATCAGATCATGCACTCAATCGCATTATCTATATATATAGGGAATGTTGGGGCTGTTTCCAGTTGAAATTCATAAACTACATTTTCAACCAATTTGACACCATCGACATAAGCATAGATTCGATTTGCACTGTTGCAACACCGGTTTGAAGAACCTCGATCATTAACGGAGAATATGAATATAAGGTTGACCATATAACGCTATACAATGTGCATGGGATTGGTCTGAATATACAGTTATTGGCCGAATAGCCATTATGGGTTTTTCCTCGGAGAAAAGCAGCGATCCAAAAGAGAACTCGGCGAGGAGACCCAATAACTGTTAGCTTATATGAAGCGGTTTTGAATGGGATAACCTGTGAAAAGCTTGATGGCAAAGGCAAGGAATTAAGGTATAGATGATTTGCCTCCATGGCACCGGTCCACCCAAGAATCATTTTCAATGGAGGCAATGCAGAAATCGTGACATCATCTTAAAAGCTGTGTAAATTTAAGCCACGAGAAAATGGCAAAACAGGTTAACAACTTGGTGACAATTATTCATGCTCTCTATAGTTTTTAGAGGGGGATACGGTTAATTATTCGGTGGAAACACGCTCGTAATAATTTGGGGAAAATGTCACGGTGAAATGGTTCGCTCGCGTTCGTCATTGAGGTATTCATTTTTTTTAACTTCTATTTTGACACCAGTTTAATTGTATAACAGTCGATCCAAAATTGCATATTGCATTTCGCCGTATAAACGTGCGTGCAGCGTATTTCGAATCTCATAACCCACCATCTCAGACCTCCGTTTATTATTGTTACTTAAATGCGAGTGTTATCCGAAAACGAATGCTCCATGCACCGAAGTGTAGCTTCTGGAAAGATGATAAATGCTGCCTTCACTTACCCGTATACACGTATATATGGAGCTATAGAGGTCAGTTTCGTCGCTAATAGGCTTTCTCGTGCATGACGCAACCCTTTAATTTCCAACGTCGTCGCTCGACATTATATTTCGTTTCTCGTTTGTCGATCTCTCCTCGTTCATCTCGTTCCTGTCATTTTTTTTTCATTGTCTCCCTCAGACAATGCCCCTTGTATAGATCTTTTCCAGAAATTATGACAAATGGGCGACACGTGGAAAACAGCTACGAAATTTTCAAAAAGCAAAACTACTCGCGCAGTATGTACATGTATATTGTATACGCATGTACACTAAAAGATGGATGGCGTGTCCGCTCTACCCGAAGCGTTTCATCAATCATATATCCTCTTAGATTGTTTGGCAAGACGACGACGACGACGACGATCATCATCCTCGTGTACGCTTAAGATACATGTACATGTATATACGGTATGCAATGAATGATGTGAATGGGTTGACCCTTTCAGTATAGAACTCCATTTCTGCCTTATTCGTCTTATACTATATGCCAAAATCATCTCAAATTATTTCCTATAAGATATAACCGGCGATTAAGATGATGAGAAGAAAACTGCTTAAAACGATGACGAATTTAACTACACTGTATACAGTATAGGCCTAATTTGCAACTCGTCGACTTTTGAACATGTCTTCTTTTTTAAAAAAGAATGACTTGCCACTGACAATCTGCGCAATTATTTGATAGCAATTATAACCAGTTGCTCATTGAATGTATAAACTCTAATACGGATAAGACGGGCAAGATTTATGCATTTTTCGTTTATCATGAACACCAGCATCCATACTTAACTTGGTGACCAAATGCCGCGATGAAAAATTGCGATCACTTTTTTAATATATATAGACTGCTGTGTATATGAACACGCGACACATGCGGACAATATGAACAATAAGGACAATAAGAAGATGCGCGGATTTCTCACAAAATTTTTACTTTAAATGAAAAGCATTTTTGAATCATCGAGGCGAGATTATGTTAATTTATGGGCACGTTGAAGATTCCGCGTTATACGTCCTTGTTTTATGACATTTAACTGAAATCCAGCGTATTTGGTCTATTCAAAAATTGACTAATATTTGACTAAACGAAGTTGGTGAGTGCCATCCTTTATAAATCGTTTCTAGTTAAAGGAAGAAAGCCTACACTTACATGTGGTTCAGAAAAATAAAGTGGGACGCGCTTATAACTGCGATCTAATTAAGGCACAAACACGAGCATTCATTCATTTCTAGAGCTGCAAAATTTCATTTTGAGTTCGCGCCGAGTGGGAGCCACGTCCATCCATTCGTGGAAAACCCTCCTTCTATGTGCACCAATGTAACGTATTTGTGGATGGGAATTAAGTACATGGGTGCATGAGATGCATGGGGAGAAATTGAAATTAGGTTACGTTAAACGCGAACATAAAACATCGCGCTAACAAAAAAAAAAAAAAAAAACTAAAGCGTTTTCGGTATACACACATGTATAGGGTATATACTGTAATGTGAATGCATCCATCCTATATAGCGTTCCTGCATATGTGTATTCCCCATTTACGTATATATAGTTTTCATAAGTTCCTACAGTATAACACCGGTATTTACTCCGTAAACAGAAAATACCACGTACAGTACGAGTCCTGTTATGTCTTCTACGCAGTATTTCCGTATACACTGGTCAATAGCTATTGTGAAATCTGATTAGCGAAAGTTTTGGATTAAACAGTTTTGAATGACAAATCATCGCACGTCAATTAACCCGTTACGGCTCGCTATCTACGTTTAACGTATAGTTTGAAACGATAAATTCATTTTAAATTTGCTATAAGTTAAAATTCCTGCGGGCAATAACAAAATTTAAAAGTTGCAATTGTGACAATAGAGAGTTTCGGCTGCACGTTAAACGTGGACGCGAACGTCAATTTTTTACACTCCTTGTCAATATAAATATACACACTTTCGAGCGGGAATAAGGGCTTTTAACCTATGGTATTAATTCTTAATTGAGAAATTATAATATTTCGGACTTTAGACATTAGAAACTGTCAGGTATTCAAGGTTGTGTGACGTCGTCCACGC
>JAQGAF010001972.1:0-25988 GCA_034687865.1 Kryphioiulus occultus
TTGCAAAATGCATAGGAAAATGTATTTCCTGAGTATTCAACAATTTATATTGCAATGCATTTCATAATACATTTCAATTGTATTGCACATTGCATCTCATAATGCATTTCATGTCTTCAGTGATTTGTGAAATGCATTTTTGAATGCATTTTAAAATACATCACTAAACTACATTGCTATATGCATTTAGAAATGTACATGTATTTGCTGTGAATGTCTTGCAGCAAGATACATTTGCAATATATTTCCCAATTTGTAATGCATTTAAAATGCATTTCCTTTTCATATGGGTTGTATGTGCGATATGTTCTTATGTATGTAACAGTATGTTTACGAGCTCACCACGCGCAAATTTTGGCAGCACAGTCTATGTCTGCAAATCATAGACGGAAGTTACCTTTCTTGTGCTGCTACCTCGCAATTACCATTGTATTAATTAGTCATATCATTCTGCCAATTCAAAATGAGCTGTAGGAAGCTACAAATAGACCTTCGGTACAATGCAAGCTTAACGACGTTCATATTGTTGAGAAATTATTTGCTCGTGCAAACTAACATATTGTAGTCGTGACGTCACACAACATTGTCTACGTTGCACAATGACGACGTCTCAAATGAATGCGCTTAGGCAGCTAGCCAAAGAACACTAATTTCAACTGTAAACAAAATTGTTATTCTTTTTCATTTAACTATATAGAAGTGTCTGGCTTTATAAAATCTGAAGGAACTCGATCCTTCAACCAATATAAATGATACAATAAATAACGTCAATTACAGCTAATTCAAACCGGTAGTTTTGAAAACATTGCAATCATTAAATGCACAATGCAATCCTATATTTCAGAGAAATATGTACAGTAAGTAGAAAGTGTACGATCTCAGACGAAATGTGACCTTGTATCAGACCATTTAAAGTGTTTCGTTGGGTTATGGGCGCCTAATTCTTTTCAGTAAAATTTGTACCCCACGAAAATTTAAAATGTTGCTTTACAGTGACTCAGCTGATATAAAAAAAAGCCTGAACTCTGATGTTTACTGTATTTTAGAAGTTTCCAATTCAAATACTGGTCAATGAACTACTGTATCAAGTGAATCAATACTGCAAACCTGTAGGTAAAGCCACTTAAGCAAAGTTACATTACATCAAATTATCTGAAGTTTTTCTCAAATATTTGTTATTGGTACCAGTTTGAATATCAGGGGTATTTTGGGGAGATGAACTCATATCACCCGAATGCGTTGTGATGTGCTGCAATGATTGTGCTATTTTCGAATTTTGTGGCCAATTACAAGGCTTGTAGTTAGGCAGTTGTAGTCTACAAGAATTGCATGGTAAGTTGAAATACTGACGAGCAGTAAAATTAATCCACAACACTGATAAAACAGTACTCAATTTTATTACAAGGTAACAATGAGAAACAGTTGAATAATCAAATTTTTACATCTCTGTTTTTGGCCTCTTCTCAATCCAGGACTTGATGTTGGGAAGGCTTAAAATTTTCTCTCTGAAACTTGTCAAAGTCGCGCGTTTGTCAAGGACTCCGGGAATAAAGTCCGCTAGCATCCACATTGTATGTGCAACTCCAATGTCAGCCCATGTCAGCTGTAAATATGCAAGTATTTGGTTTCACTTACACATGTTCTTATTTGACTAATTTGCCATAATGAACATTAACGATTATCAATGCAATGAACTTACAGAGTCACCGACATAGTAGCCCTTCCCTTCGTTGTGGCTCTTCAGAAGCTTCTCCAGGTTATCGAAAAATGGTGGCAAAGTTTCTGCTACGAATTGTTTGCCTAATTCCTCCTAAAACCGAAATAATCACACATTAGGTAACCTCTCAGAAATTATTGGTGTTCAAACTTTCACCATAACCACCCCAGCTTAGTAGGGTAGATTTGTTGTATAGGTTCAGATGAATGTTTAATTTCACTTAAAATCTAATAACCTCTAATTCAAAGTAGCTATCTGCATCCTATTAGGGATGTTCAAGTATTATGTCATCATCTGGGAAGGGGGCGGCAGCCATATGATGAGTCATCATTTTTGAAAAAAAATTAGGGGTAAAAACCACCATTTTGTAATCCAATTTTCGTACAAAGGAGTTACGCCAATTACATGTATTAATTTAAAATGTGCTTTTCAGTGACAAAAATCCAGCAATTCTGCTCAAATTTTAATAATAATTTCGCTCAGGGTCTAAAAATGACGACGAATACTGTCATATGGGGAAGCCGAGGGGGGGGTCTGAAACACACGTTTTTGTGATGAAGATTAGCACTCTTAATTGCAGTGCTAATGTTGAAAACAGTAGGGTAAAGACTTATATTGAATTTGAATCGTGTAATTCAAATTCTGAGATTTTATAGTTTTTGCTAGCGGAGAGGGCAATAGCTATGAATGTGCCATAACCTTGTTTACAATTTTGTTGACATTGATGCCACGCATGCGCACAAAATATGGCAACAGTGTCGAACACAACATACATGTATGGTTGGTGAGAAAAAAAAAATCTTTCACCTTTTTTGCTGCATCGCTTTCGAACTTCCATTTCCCTAAGTGAGTGAAGAGGTCGAATATGGCATCAATTATCATGTCGCACTGAGCCGCTTCCAAGTTGTTCTTGCCAGCAAGACCTGATTAGACAAAGAAGAACCATCGTCAACAATTTGCATTCAAAACTCTGAAGTAATTGCAACGCTTGGTGCAAAAACCTGCATTCTCACCATGTTCTCTTGCTAAGTATCTAGCAATGGCTCTGCTCTGACAGATAACCACTCCATCAACTTCAAACACCGGTACTTGTCCAAAAGGTGTTGCTGGAAATAATAATAGAAAAAATGTGAATCATTGGTTTTTGTCAAATTAAAAACTTGCAAAATGCAAAGTACTAACTTGGCTTTATCGCTGGCCAGCTTTCTCTCTCCAACCTGACATCTTCATAGTCAACTCCAGCCTGTGCCAGAATTATACGACTGAACTCTGCGAAGCCACGAGCGTTGAAGTACGTGAGTTTGTAGTTTGGAGACATCGCTGATGACAGTGTCTTGAAAGTGATTGCAGGTTCTCTGAGCTTAATTCGAGAATGAAACGCAGTTGGGTAGTAGTGCAGCTTTTATACGTTGTTAAACTGGGTTGTTGAACGGTTGCCAAGTAGGATGACAGTGAACGTGTTCCTCCCAGCAATGTGCAAATTGGCAACGTGTTTATATGCACTCAAGGACAGATCGTATAAAATACAGAAATTGCCTACACAACCGTCCAATTGCGTTGGATTGGCGAACCTCTGGCTGATGCTGGTTGGATGGAGCTGACGTAACACCTCCAGCAATCTTGCGAAGGTCCTTTGTAGGGCAATAGTGCAATCAACCCCCACTCTGCAGAGGCCACGTCACACTGTGGGTAGTGTTATTCGAGGAGCTCATTTCCCTATCTCACACCCCAACAATTTTTTACACCAGAAATGCAATGTTGAAAAACTTGCATGTCATGGCAACTATCATGGCCTAGGTTATGGGGTTCATCACTGGATTCAAGTGGGATGACTCATCTTGCGTACAGTGGTTGTTCAATTGGGCTGGATATTTGAATGCGGATTTCGTAGAGTAACTGCAATTAGTGAGGGACATTCAACAGGTTGAAAAGACAAATTGGAAAAACTAAGGCATCGATCTATCAGTTTTTTTAAGATCAGGCATTTTATGTTTTGATCTCAACGATTTGCTATTTGAAGAATAATGAACAAAAATAATATCAGAACAATTGTGATTTCAAATGTCATACTGTATGTAACTTCGCAACTTGATTATTCCTAGTAACATCTACCAATTTAATTTAAAAAATGATGGATTTTATGACATGTTATGACAGTTCTTTATACATGTAGATCCCTGTTACCCAAATGTTTTCGTTCATTACCCAAATCTTGCTTCTCAGGAAGTCCTTGTTACCCAAAACCACTTGTCAGAAAAACATTTTACCCAGTTCAGCTACATGTAAAATATTCATTGTATGGATTAATCAAATAATTTTTTGTTAGACTTTTAGAAAATTAACACACACTGACTGATTTCTTCAAAATGCTAAATCCGAGGTATGCCGTTACCCAAAGATAAATGACTTTGACCTAATTTTGAAAAATTAACCCAGGTTTGGGAAACAGCTAGGGATCAAGACAGTTCACGAGGAAGTTGAATTAAAACCTGATTGACTTTAACACGTTTTTGTGATAAAATGTGAGGGGTTATAATCTCTCAAGCGATCATTATATCGGGCAATTTCTATTCTTGTAGTCTTTTCGGAAATTATTTTTCGAAACATTTGCAAAAAAAATTTATTCTCATACAACAAAATTATCTTATAAATTGGATTAGATGACTTGTATTTTAGTACTGACAAGCTTTGCAATCTTTATTAAATTTTCATCAGCTTTGAACAATAATTACGCGTACTTGTCAGTTGTTGCACATTTGTTGCTTTGCCCATCAATTTTTGTCCCTAGCCTCCTGCACATGTACATTAGCTTGAATTGTTTTCTTTTAGATCCTTTCTATTAGTCCCATTCTAGTATGTACAGTACATGTACATGTATAGTCTGCAATTTTTTACTTGGTTGTATTTTGGCCGATTTCAATATAGTGTGAATTTTTTTTTTAATTTTGGTCCCATTCTCTCTAGTATGAATTTCATATTTTTGGAAACGGGGTCCTGACCCCGGGAACCCCACCCTGTAACCGCCACTCTTGAAAACTCTTAGAAAACGCAAAAGTTGAAAATTTTAAGAAAATACAGTAGTCTCGATTTTCAGCAATTTAGGGGGATTGAAAATACAGCTTAGCTGTACATGTACGTTATATGAAGGGGATTTAGGGGAGGTAGGGAACTGAGGCTTTGTTACTATCTCTCGACATGGGAAGGGGGAACCTGTAATCGCTCAAAATTGCGTGACCTGATATGACACCATTCATGGTCATTTAACAATGGGGGAGTCTGGCGAATCATCGGTTCACCAGGCGAATTACATTATATGACATCACTTTTGTTAAAATTAGCAAGCGGACGTTCATTTAATTTGTGTGGACCACGTGTGCTGCCATCTTGTAGAAGTAAATTTATGTTTCTATAAAATAACATCCTTTCTTGGGGCTTCATACAGGGTATGCTGCATTCTTGCACGAAACCGTTTTTACATTCGAAATTAGATAACAGACGAGTTTTAAAGTTCTAAAATGTATCTTGTACACGTGAATATGTAATTTTAAAAAGCACAGTACATGTATTGTTTTAAATAGAAGTCAAATTTAGGTGGATTTCATTTCTAGTGATATTTGGAATTGTTTTCATACTTTCATATTACATGTCTATTACAATAAAATGGCGTTGATAATTCATGACAATTCGTGATAATTCATGTGTGATAAGTTTCAAAATTCCAGCACCACGTAATGTACTGATTCCTCATCGTATGTCGCATTTTGTGCAACTATTTGGCGTGTTTTATTATTACTTTCATTGTTTACCACAGAGCCTTTTGTTTGAGTGAGAGCGAATTTTTGGATTAAATTTCACTCTGCAATAATAGTGATATTGGAGCACAGTTACGTGTTTTTTTTTCAAAAAAATTCAAGCGCATGAAATTACTGAAACATTATTGCAACGTCATGAATAGGATGTTCCGTAACTCCATAGCGTACTAGAACAAGTTAGACCGAACCAAGGACATAATAGCAACATGACAATACACTTTCTTTAGGACAATTATTTCATAATTATAGTTGTCTCAGCTTTCGTTTAGGAAGCCTAAAATAGTTTACGGTTTGAAAACAAGTTAATTTCTAGTCGTACGTTTCATAGTATGGCTAAGCCATGTTTAGTATCATTGCCAAAGGCAATTAGTAAAAGCAGTATGGAGTTGCAAAAACAAATAATAATAATAAAATGCTGGATTCTATTGCAACGTCAATTAAATAGGGGTGAGCGTATCAAAGGAAGTTTAACTGTAATGCATTTTAACAAGGACTTCCTGTCAGCATTTTATTGACGATTCTGACGAAACAGTTTCTCCGAAAAGGAGGTTGGCCACAACATTCATTACCCTCACATTAGCACACACTTGTAATTCCTAGAACGTCCTCGAGTGATCATTTTTACCTGCATCCAGTATTAGTGGTTATGCAAGTCATTCTAGGGCTATCTTAAGAACCTTCTAGATTTATAAAACAGATTACATCAGTACAACAACATATGTTTTCAGACATAAATTACAATTTCTTGTTGCATTACTTTACCACCATGGAAATTTTATAATCAAAATTTCACAGTTACGTATCTACAGTATAATAGCTATAAGTAATTTGTACAAGTACGGTATGTTTGCATCATTGCATGTCCACAAACGAGTTCAATGACAGGGTTTTATAACGTCATTTGTCAAGCAGAGACAGGGTTAATATTCTGCACAGCGATAACCACTGTAATCTCTAGTTATAGAAAGTTTTAAAAATGGTGCGTAAATTAAATGAATAGATATTTATAAATTGTGACGTACATGTAGCTAAGAAAATTACAGTACAGTATGTGTTCCTGCAATACATTAGGGGGTGTCAATCTTAAAATAATAATTATAATTGAAATGGACTAATTGGTGTGCGCATCCGCAAATGACTACCAAAACCGGTTTTTCAGGTTTTGGTAGCCATATGCACTTGCGCACACCAATTAGTCCATTTCAATTACAATTATTTTTTTAGGATTGACACCCCCTATTAATTGAAAAATATCTGCGTTACATTCAGTACATGTATGTTTCTTCAATACTGAGTATTCAGAGGAGAATATTCATGCAGTTTGGTGTACCCTTAGGTAAAAGATAAAATTGGGCAAACAACACTGTTTCCAAAAACGAGTCAAAATAGACTCGTATTTCATGAGTCAGACACACCTTGTTATTAGTGGACCTTGACCAACCATGATCGGATATTCAGGGTTATTTCGACAAAAACGCAATGACTCGACAAAATAATCAATTGCGAGACGCATTACAATTTTGCATTTGAGCGAACATAGGAAATTCCTGCGAATTTCCAGACCTGAAAATATTTATACACTGTTATTGAAAAGAAATTGGCGCACTTGGTTTTTAATTTTCTGGGTGCCGACGTGCCCTGGTGGGCATTTGATGCTGATTGCATCAATGTGAAAATTTAAAAATGCCACATTTTTCTCTGACAATTTCCGCCCACGTCTCGAGGCATCTTGGAATCTTGGCACGAAAATTTTAAAAAAGTTTAATCAATTTTTCCTTTGAAAGATCCAGAAAATTCAATGTCAGCTCGATTTGCATTTTTGGGAAGTTGAGGTATTTTTGGGATGTAAATTGGAATTCTTTTAGTGCGATATTGCACCAATTGGCGTTGAGCAAAACCACTACTTTATAAATTCCCACTCCTTGACTTGTTTGGTCATTATCTTGTGTTATTCTCGATCGGTGACATTAGGTGAATACATGCCCTCATTTTAGCAGTTTATGATGGGTGGTTAATTTTACAATTTTCTTCTTTTACTACATGTATCTTCAGTATTTTACTAGTTGAAACTGCCATGTCGATGCTTCCCAAATACAAGTTGACCAGCTTCAATGCCCGTTATCTGGCAGAAAATATTAGGCTGGTTTTTGCTCAAGCAGATGTGGAATACCAAGACATCCGAATCAACAAAGAACAATGGAAAGATCTTAAACCAAGTAACTAGATTCTCAGAACCATTTCTGCAGCCTTCACCCCCATTTGGTCTTAGTAAGACAAATTCGATTATTTTTAAATTTTCCACTTAGCCACGCCCTTTGGAAAACTACCAATTCTGGAATTTGATGGAATAATGATTTCTGAAACCCGAGCTATTGCGAGGTACCTTGCCAAAGAAAATGGTACGTTCACTCGTCGACCAACATTTCATCATTGATCTGTTAATAAACTCTTGATGACCTCCTGCAGGCCTTACTGGTAAAGACAACATTGAAGCTGCACAGTGTGATATGCTGATTGATGCTTTCTATGACCTCTTCACTGGTCTGTACAATTGGGTAGATGCAACTAATGATGCTGTTAAAGTAAGACTCTCCTTCCTTTGCAACTTGGGTAAGTTGGGTTTCGGGGTTAAACCAGTTTGGTTTTCTTTCACTCCAGGCTACAAACTTCCTAGCTTTTGCTACTGATATGGTCCCACCATTCATGGAATTTCTTACCAAAATCTTGGAGCAGAATAAGGGCGGTGTTGGATTCCTTGTTGGCGACCAGGTAACTACATGTACAAAAGTCGACAGTGTCATCTTTTATCCCATTTTATGGGGTATAGTGGCACTCACTTGCTCAATCACATGTTTCAGTTGACCTGGGCCGATATTACTGTTGCTCATGGACTCAATACCATTGATATCCTTGGCCCAGCTCATGGCTGCCAGATCTTTCACAAATTCCCATTGCTGATGTCTTATGTCGAGAGGATTTTGGAGTTACCTAAAATAGCTGCGTGGATTAAGGAGCGACCCTCTACAGAACATTGATAAAAATTTAATAACTGTTAATCTTTTGTACAAAGTATTTAAGAACGTTCTCTTTATTTAATAAATGTTTTGATGGTACTTTTGCTGTGTGCTTCTCATATATGCACGAACCTTATCGTATTGCAAGCCAAGTTATTTTATGAATAAACTGACGTGCGTGGTTCCCAGAAACAATCTTCATGAACAAAAAAATGTCTTAAGATGACACTGTTTGGGTACATCAATGATGACATCGGCAACACGCAGAACGTGTACAGGTATATATGGTCGTAACGAGTTGTCTCATTGTCGTGACAGTGTAAATGGGCTTTCATTGATTTCTATGGAACAGCAATCTGTAAATTGAAACCTATTACTAAAGTTGTTCTATGGTGCTCCCCAACACAAAACCCATAAATCAATATCTGGCCAAATGTACATTTCTGATGATACCGATTAAACTTAATGGCACGCAACTGTTATGAGCAAGATTGCTACTTCAGCACTTCCTTCCAAAATAACCACGTACAGTAATTAAAAGCTCAATCGATTAATTATGACGATATATACATATAAGCCGTGCAGAAAACTCATCGATTTCGATGATATACTACATCTTTGCTGACACGCAACTGCTTCGAGCAAACTCGCATTTCCTTACGAAATAATTGAGCAGTTAGACGAAAGGTCGATTAATTTGGACGAATAAGAGCGCATGCAGAATGTATTGACTGTCGAAGAGCAGAAAGTCATAGCTGATGTAGGTCTTCTGGCATCTTGCATGGGCACCCTTTAGAGACTTCGTTTTCGTGAGTATCGTAACACATTATTCATGTACTAGCTGTGCACGTGTACACTGCAAAGTTCTTGATATTACTGAATATTTCACATTTGTTAAAAAATGTTGCTTGATTCCTTCAGAATTTGCATCATTGATGTGTTTCGTGTGCGTATAATGTGAATTTATCATGCAAATTAAAAAATAATAGGAAATTATACTCCTACCACGGAATGCGAGACGTATACTGTTTTTCATGTTCGAGATGGTCTAATACCAATAAGTCAATAATTATCTTGCATTCATGTTAACATGGTCAGACTTTTGATAATTGGCAATTTTAATTTTGTCGTTCATTTCCAACAACTTAAACTGCAATATTAATTCACTCATCGACTATGGGACGTTCAACCTTTTCATAAAAATTAGATAAGAAATGGTGGATTTTAGCCCATATATGTACATGTATTTCCATCAAAAATTTTTTTTACAAACTGGATGCCAATCAATGAATTTTTACACAATGAT
Source organism: Kryphioiulus occultus (assembly GCA_034687865.1). Taxonomy (NCBI): domain Eukaryota; kingdom Metazoa; phylum Arthropoda; class Diplopoda; order Julida; family Julidae; genus Kryphioiulus; species Kryphioiulus occultus. The sequence goes on from JAQGAF010001972.1 coordinate 9,850, forward strand.
TTATAAAACAGCAATGTTGGCCTCATCATTTGATCGCCTCAGTTCCATCATCATGTGTCAGCATTTCTGAATTTGGCCAGCACCCAAAATGATATAATACTTGAACGTCCACTAAAATTCACTGATTCTTGAAATCAATACAACTGCAATTACATGTGTAACAGCTTGAAACCCTGTTCCTAATTTAATTTTACTGAATCCCAAATCTTGATCTCTCAATGCCTGTATAATAGTTGCCCACGTTTCGAGTAAGACTGCCATCAGTACGTGATTAGTGTAATTAAAAGCCGCCCAGCTTATCATGACTTGCAGTTATACATGTAAATACGAGTCAATGCATACCGACCTTGGTACACGTGTTATTTGTTTAGCCGGAAGAAGGTTGGAAGATAAATTGAAATTCTGCTGACTGTGTGCATCATTTGGGGCTTGAATATATCGCGGAGAACTTATCTACAAAGAGGCGCCTTTATCTAACGTAATTTACTATAGCAACAAGTTTTCATTTTTATTTGAAATATAAACCAGACTCGTCCAACTGAAGACTGATAACTATTAATTTGAAAATGTCTCCGAAATACAAGTTAACTTACTTCAACCTCCGTGGAATGGGCGAAAGTATTCGTTTAATATTTGCCTATGCTGGTGTGGAATACGAAGATTTCAGGATTGAGAAGGAGGACTGGCCTAATTGGAAACCAAGTAATTTTGAAAACTTGCAGTAAAAGGTAGTAGTTCTGAAAATGCACGGCATATAATTTCTGTCTGTTTAGAAATGCCTTTTGGGAAGGTTCCTATTTTGGAATTCGACGGTGAAGTTTTGGCAGAAAGCAAAGCTATTGCCCGATATCTTGCTAAAGAATTTGGTAAATTTCATTTATAATATGCTGATAATACAGGGTAAGGCAGAAACAATTCACGATTTAAAATTTGGCTATTCTTCAACGTGTAGATGGGTTCATAGAATTAAGTTTATGTGCATCTGAAGTTCTAGGCCCCTACTTTTTGAAAAATGCTTCAGGTGAGTCAGTTACAGTAGCATCGGATCAAGGTGGTGAATAGAGGTAGAGTTATTTAAAGCCATCTTTTCCGTGATCGGTGTTAAAAGAATATTTATCAGGAGATTCACGATCAAAATTAACGTAGCCTTTATTAGCACGACGATACGGGGAATAAATTCCTTCTTCAGGTGCTAAAAATACATTTTTAACAATACATTTTGACATAAAAATTTACATCAAGACCTTCACAAAATTAAAAAACAGGGTAGCAAATCCCCATGTGAACAGATGCATAGGCCTCATGCGCGTCCGCACGTGAGGCAATAAATTTCAACTAAGAAAACTGAAGGAGACCTTCAGTAGAGTTAATTAGACGGTTTGCAAGTTAAAAATGATAATTTAAGTGTTCAATGATTTGGAAAAACAAAACGTTTAAATATTATGTTGGATATTAACCCAATATTTGGTTAACCCAATCGTTTGGTTAAGACCCGAGATAATGACATAATACTTGAGCGTCCCCCAAATGGTTTAATGACAGTCGTCTAATGCAGTATAATTACTTTACGTTACAAGTCATGTAATTAATTCTGCCCTATCGTAACTGACTGATCTGCAGCATTTTAAAAAAAAAATTTTGCCCAAAAAGCAAAAAATTTCTGCATATACTTCACACAATGAAATAATCTCTACATTTGTCACATTGTTTCTGCCTCACCCTGCAGATGTAATTTAAAACAATGTCGATTATCAACATGATTTAACATGTCGATTAAACATAGTTGTGTGTATGTATAGGTCTAGCTGGTAAAAACAATCTGGAATCAGCGAAATGTGATATGCTGATGGACGCTATGACTGATTTATTTTACACTTTGGTGCCGATGAGAATGGAAAACGATGCAGCCAAAAAAGTATGCTTGTTTGTCAGGTTGTTTCTCTATGTTTTTTGACAAATTTGTCGACATAAGCGTAACTGATATTATTTTATACAGGCGGAACTACTCAAAAAATTCTTGTGTGAAACATTACCCCCAGCGTTGACCAATTTCAATAAAATTTTGGAAAAGAACAATGGAGGTGCGGCATACATTGTGGGGAATAAGGTAAATATGCACACTGTAAATATTTATGAAGTATTTCATGTTGCCAGTCTGTAGTTATGTACAACTTAACATTTATTTTCAGATCACGTGGGCTGATTTGAGTCTCTACTATTGTTTCGAATGTTTGTGCAATTTAGACAGCAGTGCTTTGGATAAATTCCCGTTGCTCAAATCACATCAGGAAAGAATTTGCAATATTCCCAGCATTAAGGCATGGGTGGCGAAGCGTCCTGTTACCCACGTTTAGTTAACCACACATCGGTAAATGTTAAAATATTTAAATGTACAATTTTAGTAGCTCAAGATAATTTTTTTAAAAAAAAAATTGCGCAGAAACTGTGATTGTGAACAATACAGTATATTTGTAGTAAACTTTGGGAATTGTCCACGATAACGTCATTTCGTTATGTTCGAAAACAAACCTTGTATCAAATTGTTATATTGTAAAGTAATTATGATTTAGCAATTAGATTTGGCAATTTCTTGTCATAACTGCGAAGCATTCTAACAATTGCCTTGCAAAACTAGCAGTTATTTACAAATTAGCGATTCCTCTACTAATTCCCGGTGATTGAAAAACAGGTGCTTTAGGAACACATATTTTATTGATAATTGAAAAACATCAAGTGTCGATTTTTAAATTAACCTGATACATGTACATGTATTAATGCTGGTGTTGCAATGGGTATTGTAAAATTGCTTCCAATTATGCCAATAAATCGTTGTCGTACCTGGAATATCTTGAATATACATGTATAATAAACTTCTTTTATGTGTAATGTAGTCTCGTCGAGTTGTCAAAAAATATAATTATTTATTCCAAGAAACATTTTAAGTTTTTTTTTAATGAGTAATGTTGTTATCACTACATGTATAATTCCTGATTTTAAGTGAATTTTAAATATATTAACTTCCTAATGCAACGGATGGATGTTCAATGGATTTATACAGTATAAGATTCATGTTGTATTTTCGTTTGAACTGAAAAAGGTTAGTATCATTCCTTTCTACTTGTGGTACACCCTGTATTATACAGGACTCGCAATTATAACAGCTGCAGCTACAGTGTATTGAGTTGTAATTCACTAGTTTCTCCAAAAATGGAGGCTTGTCACGGAATAGGCTACATACTGTACATGCGCATGTATTGTACATGTTTTAGTATATTTTACAAGTATAATACGTCGAACTTGCAATTTCTAGAACTATACAGTACATGTACATGTACATTACATCCACAAGTAGACATTTACATGTATTGCCTTCAGCACACCCATTTTTGGTCATCCTCTACTATGGACTATCGTGAAAACATTGCCAATTGGATAGCATTGAGGAGAAAATACTTGCCTTGTAATGTTTGCAGTACAGTACATTATTCTCAGGAGAATATGGCATCATTTTGACGCGTACAGTGTGGTTCTTCTGTCCAAATGTTTGCAATAAATTTGAATTTGTCGAATTACAATGTACTGTAAAGCTTGTTATTATTTGATTGGATCACAATTTGTTTAGATTTCTTATAATGTACATGTATATATACAGTATCTTTGTTTTTAAATACTTCAGTTGTTTTCAGCGTTATTGATATAAAATATCTATTACCAATACTTTTTGGAGCCACTGTACATGTACACTGTACCACTATAGCACCACCTAAAGCAACCAAAAATGAAAGCATTTGTACTTTGTATACATGTGCATGTGCATTACATGACAATCGGCGCAAATACACTGCATATTTTTTGTATGTACATGGAAACCAGTGCAGCAAATGTATAAAACTCGCCAAATCGCATGTCACTTTTGGGTCGGTTTGGAAAAAAAATACAATACAGGTACTTTATACAGTAGGAACTCTGTCGTCAAACTGTAACAAAATTAATCTTCGTGTTGCGTCAGCCTGGCACATCTTCCTAACCTTGGACCATGCCCAGTCATGATCAGACAATGTTGCCGCGTTTCGCATCTTAAGGTTTATTTCAACAAAACCGCAATGACTTGACAAGGTCAATTATGAGACAGTTCAAATTTACATTCGAGATGATACGTGGAATCTCTTGCGAATTTGAACACCTTCAAATATTTCTACACTGATATTGGCGGAAAAGCAAGTTCATTTCGATTTTTTTTTAAATGGATATGGACTTGATATTGAAGAAATCAAATTTGAAAATGTGACATTTTTCCTGAGACGATGGCCCTTGATCACGTGTCTTGTCGGGAATTTCTATGCGATTCGTGGTTTTAATAAAATTACAATAAAATTAAGTTACTGAAGCACAAATTGCTCTAGGATACTGATGAATCCAAGTTTGGGGCATTAAAGGCAAAGGCAGCTTCATTAGCATTCCAGTCATTTGAAGAATTTCTGGTATGTAAATTGTAATTCCTGAGTGCAAAACCACGTGATGTAGCATCAAAATCAATCTGATCCTGCCTTATAAATACCCACTCTCACCACAGTTTGGTCATTCGGTCCTTTGCCTCTGTATTGATCATCTTTGGTAAGTATGTTTCTTTCAGTTATTTTTGCTGCAGTGTTTTGGGTAGTTTAGTTTTTCTTACTGAAGTGTTTTGGGTAGTCTAGTTTTTCTTACTGAAGTGTTTTGGGTGACTAGTTCTTCTTACTGAAGTGTTTTGGGTGACTAGTTCTTCTTACTTGATCAATTAACTTTTGTAGCTCCCAGTCTCCTTTAATTTCTCTATACAATGGCTCCTAAATGCAAACTGACTTATTTCAACGGTCGTGGACTAGCAGAAATCGTCAGGTTAATCTTTGCTCAAGCTGGTGTCGAATACGAAGATGTCAGAATCGAGAAGAACAAATGGGCCGAATTAAAACCTAGTAAGTAAACTTTGTCCAAACTACCGCGTGCCACATTTCCTTGCAGGACAGTTTTCATAAAGCAACTTCTGCTTTTTAGCCATGCCTTTTGGAAAAGTACCAATTCTGGAGGTCGATGGGGAAGTTATCTCTGAAAGCAGGGCTATCGCTCGCTACGTTGCTAAAGAAAATGGTAACTACCTGACAAAGCAGCATACAAACTGTGCGAACAACATCTCTTGACTCTTGTGCATTTCTCTAGGTCTTGCTGGTAAAAACAGTCTTGAAGCTGCGAAGTGCGATATGATAATCGATGCCCTGTACGATCTCTTTGGGGACTTGGGCAAATGGTCGCTGGAAACTGATGAATCTGTGAAAGTAAGATTAAGTCATGTGCTCGGCCCACTCTACAATCGCTTCCTAATGAGATCCTCTATCCAGGCAACCATGTTCAAGAAGTTTGCTGCTGAAGCCCTTCCTCCATTCCTTGTGTTCTTGAACCCCATCTTGGAGAAGAACAACGGCGGTGCTGGATTTATTGTTGGTGACCAGGTAGCTACTGTATCTATGCTGTACTACTCGATTTCTTGACCAGTGCTGGATACTAACTTCGTTTTATTTTAGTTGACCTGGGCCGATATTGCTCTTGCTCATGGCCTCCATTGCGTCGATGTTCTTGCACCAGCTTTTGACTGCAATGTTTTCGAGAAATATCCAGTGCTGAAAGCCTACATCACCAGAATCGTAGAACTACCAAACATCAAGGCGTGGCTTGAGAAACGTCCTGCATCCGATTTCTAAATTTTGCTGAATAATGTTGTTAATCTAATTGTACAAATTCTAATTATCTTCCACGTGAATTAATGAATAAAGTTAAATAGCATCTTCCTCTAGTATATAATGTAGACTGTCAGTTTGTTCCAATTAAACAAATCCCTACTTCAAGCTAATGAAATGGGTGAAATTCACCTAAGTTCTTTGATAACAAATCGTGAAGCTTCTGTACCGCACCTACCAGAAAATGGGGCAATTGGTCCAATGAGTGAAACTTGAGTTGATGCAATTATAAACTAAGCATTATGATGACCCAAAATTCATTGCCATGTTCTGGTCAAGGAATTGAAGCCCAATTGAACACCTATGTCAAGGGTTTCTGTGTGAGTGATCAACTGATAAAACTACATAAACCCAACAAAAATTGCTTGAGAACACATCATGGATCCTTGTATACTAGTGTAGTTGCTACTAAAATAAAAGCGCTCCAATGGGAAAACGTGGGTTTTAATACCGATAGAGAAAACAAAATGCAAAATTATTGAAATGATCGAAGACTGGCTAATCTATGCATATAGTTTATTGGTGTTTTGAACAAAATGGCAGTTACAGCTGATATTCATTAGCAGATCAATTTGCACCACGTCCATAGTCAATGACGTGGTTTCCTAAAATTAACAATTCTCACCAGAATTACAAATTTCAATTCTAAAATCGTTTAACAACTTCAAATTTCGATAACACTATAATAATGCGCGGTATTTAAAATTCAGTCTTGGGGCGTTTCTCCATCCAAGCCTTGATATTTGGTCTGTTGTTGATTCTATCCATAAACGCCTTTAGCAAGGGGTAATTATTAAGCGCAGTAGGTATGCGTTCATTGATTGCCCATAAAACATGGGCCATAGCGATGTCAGCCCATGTCAACTATCAAAAGAAAAATATCAGTAAGTCTTACGATTCTGCGATGTCGACTTATGAATATTCGAACACTCACTTTATCGCCAACAATGAAACCTTTCCCGCCATTGTTCTTCTCCAAAATCTTGGTCAAGCTTGCCAAGGCCGGTGGCAAAAGTTCAGTGACGAAATTAGACACAAGTTCACGCTAATTTGTTGAATTAAAACATCACGTGACATGAATAACATTCTCGCCCCAAGCCCCCAACAGTTTTTGAGCAACGTCATTTACCTTCTTCTGTTCGTCCGCTTCATGACGAACAGGTCTCAAGTTGGACAGGAACTCTTGGGTTGCATCTACTATCATATCGCACTGAGCTGCCTCCAAGTTATTTTTCCCAGCAAGACCTATACGGATCGTTAAGGGATTTTTCTTGGAAGACTGTTTAAGAGTTCTATTGTGCAAAGGAATGTGGTCGCATTGGAAGCTCACCGTGTTCCCGGGCAAGGTATCTGGCAATGGCCCGACTTTCTGCAAGAATGGTACCTTCGGTTTGAAGAGCTGGTAATTTGCCGAATGGTGCAACTAAACACAGAAATGGAAATGTGATTACGAATTGGTCAATGGTAAGTAAACACTGAATTTTTCAATGACATACAAGACTTCTTGGCTGGCCATTCCTTCTCTTTGTCCATGCGATTGTCTACATATTCCACAGCAACTTCTGCTAAAATTAGGCGACTTACTTCTGCATAGCCACGGTTGTTAAAGTAATGCAAGGTGTATTTGGGGGCCATTTTTATGCAGGGATCCGGAAGCGAACTACATGTAAAGTGGGAGAAAATGTCATTATCCACAAGAACCTATAATGCAGTGATCCTGCATCAATAACATCACTAAAGGAAGATATCCAAAGCATTACTGCCTTACTTACCTTTAGAGAAATTAAGAAAGTGTGGACAGATGAGTGGCATTTTCACCATCTTATATATACTCAGAGAGGATATCAGTAGGGTGAGACAAATGCCTAATTGGGCGGACTAAGAATCTGCAGACAGTCTGAGATTATGGCTGTCACATGTTCTTAGCACCTCATTCTTCAAACAATTCGGTTCTGCATTTTTAAATCCGGGCAAATGCTTACTCCTTATAATCGTGATTTCTGGTTCACGTTCTGCCTTCCCATACGTTTCACATTTGGGTGCCAAACTTAGGGTTGGAAGATTGGTGCCTTAGCCGGATACACAGTATAACATGCAACTAAAATTAAAAACGCAAGGTCGACGTATTAATATCGAAGAAATCGAACGGTATTTACTTAGTTTAGAGCCACGTTAGTGTGATTTTCTGCCCTCATAAATCATAGGACAAAATGTGCACATCAGTGAGATTTTAACCTACAATGTCACCTGAAGTTACCTTGGAAGCGGAAGCTTATAGTATCTGACTCTCATTTATTAAATCAAAACCAATTTAGAAAGTCTTCATACATGTATAGCAAAGTATGACTTGCAATTCGAAGCGAATTCATTACTTCAATGGTTGAAGAAAACTGATATTTGCTCTATGATATTAAAGTTTCATTGAAGGAGTGTTACTTTATGAAGCACACGTAGTGCAAAGCCATTTCCGGGTAGTTGGAAGGGCGTTTTTGTACAATGTGCAATTTGAAATTGAACGAAGTTTAGTAATCGAAAATTGAGTTAAGCTTATTTGCGGATATGGAATCTTGTTAAATAATTAGACAGTCCTTAAAATGAAAGTTTACCTTTGCTTATAATGAAATACAACACGAACATGTACAAACGACATTTTTATACAAGTGCTACCTTGAACGAAAATATTTAACATATAAATAAAATGCATACTTTTCCTTATTTTTAAAAATGTTTTCTTACTTATGCAAGCAAGCATAATTGTAGTGCAATTCTATTTTCGTTTCTGATAATATATACAGTAAATTCATTTTGAGAAGAAATGTTACATAGGGTGTTTACAATCAAAGCAAACACAATAATAGTAATAACAATCAATGTGATAACTTGATATTCAGTAATTTGTATATGATTTCCTGCCAATATTTCTGTAATATTCGGTAATGAACTAAAATGTAGCATTACACCTCAGGAATGATGACAGGAAATATTTACTTCTAACATAATTTCAAAATTTCATCAGGCAAAAGAATGCTGGAACGATAGATCAAAACAAGTTCTACGTGTAATTTAATCACGATTATTTTGAAAGCAGATGATCAGATACAACTGTTTCTGGTGTGATAAAGCAATCTATTTTTGTTACTAGCGTGATTGCTTATATGCCAATTCACGACTGAAAATCTGACTGATAAAACATTACTGATACAGAATTTACAAGGCTACGATAAGCCAACATGGAATTGACCATTAACTCGCTGTTAACATTCATCGATGACTTTAGCTTTTTTAATCATTTATCTAGTAGTTTGGAACATCAAAGTTCATACTACAAAGGATATAGTATAACAATTTTTCTTCTCCGTTCTAATCAATTAAACTGCACAACCCACAGAATCAACGGATATACAGGTTTAAGAAGAATTGAATATTTTATTCACTTCCGGTTTCATATAATTTGAATACATCAGCGAAACAAATGAGAAGTTTGTTTAAAAATCGCTCTTTGGTCGTTTCTCCATCCATGCCTTGATTTTCGGTCGGTTAATAATTCTATCCATATATTCCTTGAGGATGGGTTGTTCATCCACAAAATGAGGGTGGCGCTGGTGGATTCCCCATAGAGCATGTGTCAAAGCAATGTCAGCCCAGGTCAACTGTAAAACAAATGATGGTCAATGCCACACTATGGTGTTTGAACCCTTGAATGTTCTAACACCGTCTCCCTTTAATGTTCTTACACTGTCTCCGACGATGAATCCCTTTCCACCTTTGTTTTTCTCAAGAATTTTCTTGTAGCTCTCAAATGCAGGTGGCAAGATTTCCACGGCGAATTTAGCCAACAATTCGTTCTAATTGATAAAATTTAGTAACGCACAGAACGTTTTGATTCAAGAGTGCAAATTGATTAGTTTCTGCGCAAATGACGATTCTGAACATTGTAACTACCTTTTTCTGCTCGTCTTTCTCTGTCATAGCGGTTCTCACGTTGGCCAGGAAGTCGTAACTGGCATCAACTAACATGTCACAGATAGCAGCCTCCAAATTGTTTTTACCAGCAAGACCTAAAAACCATTGAAGTTCAAATTTTGTATGTACATGTTCAATTGTGATGGTGAACTGTAATTTTTGCACTCAAAAACTCACCATGCTCTCGTGCTAGGTATCTGGCAATGGCACGGCTCTCAGAGATAACAGTACCATCAATGCTGAGAGTGGGCACTTTGCCGAAAGGTGTTGCTAAAACGAACATGAAATTTACATGTAGTTTTAATATACCATATTGCATATCCAAACGAGATATTTTGGATAGTATTCCTTCCGAATAACATACTTGGCTTTTTTGCTGGCCAATCCTTCTTCGTGTCAAGTCGTTCGTCTACATAATCAACACCAGCCTCAGCCAATATTAGGCGGCACACCTCAGCCTTGCCACGGCCATTGAAGTAGGTCAAAGTGTATTTGGGGGCCATTTTCCACAATGTTTAATTTAAGAACTAAACTGAATAAATGTCATGAGTTGTTAAAGCACTAAACTGAAGCTGTACATTGCAGTACATGTGTAGTACGTGCAGTATAGTAGACATAAATGTACTCACCTTTAAAGTGCCAGTGAAGAATGATAGATAATATTGCACTGACTTGTACAGAATAAGGAAAGCAGTTATCAGTCTGGTGCTCTGTTACGATCATACTTCGTGGATTAGACCATATTAGGTTTATTATCAAGTTATCGCCCGGTTATATATACAAGGCACATTGAATATACTGTATATACAAGGCACATTACTTGTAGTTTCTTATTCCTTGGTAATTTCGTTGGCCAAAATTTTATTTTGCCATGCAGTACTATACATTTAGAGAGCTAAATCACTTATGGAAAAATTGAGTTGAAAATGGTTTTTTTAATCCCTGGTGTATCCTGACCCTGCAGGGTGAATTATTTGAAACTTAATAGCAATCAGTTTCTGAGACAAGACGGGTTGCAAAGTTGCTAACTCATTTCGCAGTTTTACGTTATTGATTGTCAATGGTAGAATTTGCAATGTTAGCAATTTGCCCACAGACTTTGATGTCCATCTCTCACTGAAAAATAAAAAAACAACAGAACATGCAGGATTAGGATGATCCCACTTTTATTAATAAATCCTAGGTCGTTCTAATGGCGGCCAAACGTGCAGTAAAAACTTATAATCAAATAAATTGCGGGTAAATACGTGTAGATGTACCTTGCCTTAAGTACTTTTGATTCTTACTAAAGCCTGATCTATTGAACGTCAAGGTCAAAATAAGCTAGCTTGCCTTACTAGTTAGAATGGATGTCAGGTGTTAGTCTGATTTAGTGCAAATCCATGTTTCATGAACTAAAGATTATGCAGGTGAGCCATTTACATGTACAAATTTGAGCAATTTGTAGGACAACACTTAGGGCCACCGCAAATGGCAGGCTTCTCTACGTGGCTTTGGCGTCCATATGCAGTATTCAGTATTCAATTGACTAAAAAACGAAACAAGGCAAAAATAATAAATAAAATTTATTAATTCAAGCACTGCCAAACACTTAGAATCAACAGATATGAGACTTACTTTAACAAAAATTAAATATTTCATTCATTTGTCGTTTTATATCATCAATTAAATGAACAAATCCGCGAAACAACTGAAAGTTTATTTAAATTCGGCCTTTGGTCGTTTTTCCATCCAGGCCTTGATATTCGGTCTGTTGATAACTCTATCCATATATTCCTTGAGAATGGGGGTGATCATCAACTAAAGAAGGTTGGCGCTGGTGGATTCCCCTTAAGACGTGTGTCAAAACAATGTCAGCCCAGGTCACCTATAAAATAAATGATGTTCAGTGCCACACTATGGTGTTTGAACTATTGTGTTGAAGATTTAAAGTACTTACACTGTCTCCGACGATGAACCCTTTTCCATCTTTGTTTTTCTCAAGAATCTTTTTGTAGTTCTCGAATGCTGGTGGCAAGATTTCAATTGCGAATTTAGCCAACAATTCGTTCTAATTAATGAGATTTTGAAAAGTTTGCTTTGATTCAAATGTGCAAATTGATTAGTTTCTGTGCAACTAACGATTTTTGACCATTTTAATTACCTTTTTCTGCTCGTCTTTCTCTGTCATAGCGACTCTCACGTTGGACAGGAAGTCGCAACTGGAATCAACTAACATGTCACACATAGCAGCCTCCAAGTTGGTTCTACCGGCAAGACCTAAAAGCCATTGAAGTTCAAAATTGGTTTATTTGTGTAATTGTGATGGTGAACTGTAATTTTTGCACACAAAAACTCGCCATGCTCTCGTGCTAGGTATCTGGCAATTGCACGGCTCTCTGAGATAACAGTGCCATCAATGCTGAGGATGGGTAGTTTGCCGAAAGGTGTTGCTAAAACGAACAGGAAACTTATTTTATATCTACCCTATTTCGTGTCAAAGCTAGGAATGTTACATATTATTTAATATGAATAACATACTTGGCTTTTTTGTTGGCCAATCTTTCTCCTTGTCAAGTCGTTCGTCCACATAATCAACACCAGCCTCAGCCAATATCAGGCGGCACAACTCGCCAATTCCACGGTCATTGAAGTAAGTTAAAGTGTATTTGGGGGCCATTCTTCACAGGGTATAATTTAGGAACTAAACCGAATAAATAAAAAACGATGATTGACATATACGTGTATGAGTTGTGAATGCAGTAAACTGGAGTTTTAAATGCAAATAGTCGATGATAAGACAAAACGTGAAGTAATAGTCATGCTCACATGAACAGAGAAAAATGATGGATAATATAACTAACTTTTAGTAAAGCGGTTATCAGTTTGGTGCACTACTTCAATCATACTTCCATGGTGAAAAGGACCACAGTGCAAAACATACATGTACATGTATCGCACTATCATGTAATATTTTTTATCAATTTGTCTTACCTTAATCTTATCTAATACTCCCATTTTGTCTGCCCATTCAGATTATTGTTAGTTACTCGTGCCTTGCTAATTTAATATTAATTTTATTGCTTAATCTTGCTCCTTTCAAAATTTCATATGCACTGCCTGTCACACATAGAATTTCACATGACTGTCAAATTGGTTGCGTAAAAAAAATTATTGCAAAGTTTAATATACTAATTGTGAACTGAAAAATGTGTGGTAAATTGATATTCCCTGGTTACTGATGACCCTGGTTTTTTAATTGTAACCTAATAGCAGTCAGTTTCTGATACAAAACTGGATCATTTGTTCGCAATTTTACGTAATTGATTGCTGATTCTCTAATTATGAGAGACCAATAGAACATGCAGGTTATGGAATTTTACGATTTTTCTTCATTAGTCCTAGTTAATCCAAATGTCACCTGCACGCATAATGTAACGACACGAAATCTAACTGATAACAACTTATAGTTCACCGGCTAATACTGTATCTATATTATAGGTATTTTCATACTTACTAAAACCTCATCCGCTAAACGTTAAGGTCACAATAAGGTCCAACATACAAATGATCAGTGATCAATCTAAATCACTGATAATATATTATCCATGACTTTGAGTTTTAAAGATTAAAGTCCATACTGGAAAAAGATATCCAGCAACAAGTTTTCTTTTACCGTTTTAAAATCAACAGCAAAAGAAAATAACGGTATAATGGATCAAAAAATCTTTCAAATCAGTCGTTATTGATACAACTCTCTCTGATAGAATTTTCTTCGTTTCCGAGTTGGAATTGCTGAAAACATTAAAAAATCAACGAAATTGCTTATTTAATATAAATTTAATATTTTATTCGCTTGTCGTATTGTATGATGGTATGAATACATCAGCGTAATAACTTGACAGTTTGTTTAAAATTCGGTCTTTGGTCGTTTCTCCATCCAGGCCTTGATTTTCGGTCTGTTAATAACCCTATCCATATATTCCTTAAGGATGGGGTGATCCTCCACAAAAGATGGGTGGCGATTGTGGATTCCCCACAAGGCATGTGTCAGTGCAATGTCAGCCCAGGTCAACTATAAAAGATATGATGTTCAATGTCACCCCATAATGATTGAACCATGGTTTGAGGCTTTAATGTACTTACGTTGTCTCCGACGATGAATCCCTTTCCACCTTTGTTCTTCTCAAGAATCTTTTTGTAGCTCGCAAATGCTGGTGGCAAGATTTCCAATGCGAATTGAGCCAACAGTTCGTTCTAATTGATAAAATTTAGAAAATTATGCTTTGATCCATGTGTTCAAATGGCGACTGGTGATTTTGAATTTCTGAACATTGTAATTACCTTTTTCTGTTCATCTTTCTCTGTCAGAACGGCCCTCACGCCTGACAGGAAGTCGTAACTGGCATCAACTAACATGTCACACATAGCAGCCTCCAAGTTGTTTTTACCGGCAAGACCTAAAAGCCATTGAAATTGAAAATTGGTTTACTTGTATAATTGTGATGGTCAATGGTAAAAATTGCATACAAAAACTCACCATGCTCTCTGGCTAGGTATCTGGCAATGGCACGGCTCTCTGAGATGACAGTACCATCAATGGTGAGAGTGGGTACTTTGCCGAAAGGTGTTGCTAAAACGAACAGCAAACTTAGTTCCAATATACCATATTGCATGTCCAAACAAGATATTTTGGATAGTATTCTGTTGGAATAACATACTAGGCTTTTTTGCTGGCCAGTCCTTCTCCTTGTCAAGTCGTTCGTCTACATAATCAACACCAGCCTCTGCCAAAATCAGGCGGGCTACCTCGGCCATTCCACGACCATTGAAGTAGGTCAAAGTGTATTTGGGGGCCATTTTCACAGCGTTTTATTTAGGAACTAAACTGAATAAATTCAAAATAATGAGTTGTGAATGCAGTAACCTGGAGTTAGTTATACATGTACATGAAAATAGGCTATGATAACAAGCTGTAAGACAGTAATTAAAGTGTTGTACTAGACATACTCACCTTTAGCAGAATAATGAACAGAAAAGAATGATGGATAATATTACGCTGACTTATATATATGGTTGAGCGGTTATCAGTTGATACAATTAGTAAGATCACATTTCGTGGATTGGACCAGAGTTCAAATATCATATGATATTTATTATCGATTGTCTAGACCTTGTTCTTATCGAACACTCCCATTGTGTCTGTACACGTACCTTACTTTTCTCATGTGTTTAATCTGCCTTCTTCCAAAATTAAACAGCATGACCTACATGTATCTGGGAGAGTGACAATTAACTTTAACAATATACTGCACCTGCTGTAGTATAAATAATGCAACATGGGGGGAGTTTTTTTAAATGTATACTGAGTATCTCTTACAAGTACAATGAAATTATGCAAGGATTACTTGTTTTCGCTGAAATTCGATAATACACTATAACCCTGTGCATGTAAATAGATACAGTAAATGCACAACCGATTGCGAAAACATACATGTACATGTACATGTTCTTGCATGGTTCCAACAACCGTTCCTAAAGTTTTATGATTATGACCCCTAGGAATAATGTTTTGTTCACTTTTTAGAAGTTTTGTTCGATTGAAATTACAGACTCCCTTGTGTGATGTTGGGATATGACAATTGCTAGATCTCGTAAATTTAGTTATTTGGAAATATTGTGCTAATGATTTTTGATTTGTAGTAAATTTAAGATGTAAAACTTTCTTCATCAGATTAATTGTCTTGTATCACAACATGACGAATGATTAAATCATACAGTAAGCAATGTACAGTATTTCACCATTTTATTAAGGAAACCACTACCATACATGTACAACGACAAAATATGTTTACTGGCAAAATTAGCGCGCAAAAAATTAATGTACAGGGTACATTGCTTGTGAAATATTTCACCATGGAGGAAGTTGGCCTTGGATTTTAATATATTCACCGCAAGATTTGCAGCATAACTTGTAGAAGTTTGGAACGATGCAATAACGTAACATTCCTTCGCGGCAATAAGGAGAACGTTCTTCGATGCACTGATCTGTAAGCACATTTAAATTAACATTAATTAAACTCTATTAAATCTTTATTATTAGATTTTCACGTTAATATTCAAATCTTGCATTTCTTTTCTGTCCTTTTTACGTTATAATTAGTATTTTTTTTCGAAAATTAAGGTTTGGTTTCTTGAAAAGAAAGAATTTTTTTACATGTACATACAGTATTGTGTAACATTTTGATTTGATTGTTTGTTTGTGGAATTTTTAACGTTGGCCTATTTTCGCACCTTTTGGGCCCATCACCAACGCCAGGGACCAGACCATCCACCTGGAAATTTAGCCGCAGGGAGTAATACGCCCCCCTGAGGGATCTTTAATGTGCGGAGAGCAAGGGGGATCCGCACGGGACCTCTGTTTAA